>KQ995676.1:16832-31714 GCA_001598015.1 Dorcoceras hygrometricum
TCCACTCGACAAATGGTAACCACTTGGAAAGTCCGAAGGAGGGTAGTTCGATAGATCACCAGGTCACTATCTATCTGCATGCTCAGAACATCACAATGTTCCCTACCAATGAAACATGGTACTTCGCATCGCAGATACTAGTCTCGAACTCGGGCGGCCTTATCCTCATTTTGACGGCCCAATCGACTAAGAACATGTTCAGAATACACAGCGACTATTCCACTCGACAAATGGTAACCACTTGGAAAGTCCGAACGAGGGTAGTTCGATAGATCACCAGGTCACTATCTATCTGCATGCTCAGAACATCACAATGTTCCCTACCAATGAAACATGGTACTTCGCATCGCAGATACTAGTCTCGAACTCGGGCGGCCTTATCCTCATTTTGACGGCCCAATCGACTAAGAACATGTTCAGAATACACAGCGACTATTAGATGTGTTTCATGATAGCCGTCAAATCCACTATCACATCTAACATACGCTTAAGTGCATTCTAGGTCTTTACTCAACGCAATTGTAAATCATTACACACATAATGAAAGTAAAGAACGCCATATAAATAAATACGAATATCATATATAAAGATTGTTTCATACAAGAGTCTATAAACCCACACGCCACAAGTTGCCTAGTTGGGCATCTACTCTAACACGGCTGTTGATCTGTTCCTACGAGCTATGCACCTCCAGCTGTTGAGTGTTCTGTGAGCGTTGTATCTCCAGCTGTTGAGTCGTTCCTTGAGCCCCAATAATGCATTGTATCTTTCTTCATGCATTGCACGCATTATGTTCATGCCATATTGTTAGTTGTGTTGATTGCTCTTCGTACTGATGTTTAACCTCGTTTTTTTCCTTGGGGCTGCTTTGGCCATGTGTTGGCCATTGCAGGCCTTTTTTAGGTAGTTCAGCTGGTCCGTGAGTGAGGCAGTTGTTGCAGTCCCAGGTGTGGGTTCCCAGTTATGTATATCTATGTTAGTCATTACCAGGGATTGCCCTGTGTAGTTGTGTATAGCGACTTGATTTGTTTGGAGGCATTTGTTTTCGTGGCTTTTATTCAAAACCGTATTTTGAGTATACGCCTATGTTGAATGATGTCTTTTAAGGTCAGGCCAAAAAGAAAAACTTTTAGCCACTTTTTTTTAGCTACCGTGTTTTGCGTGTTCTATATGTGTTTATAAGCACCAGGCCTAACATTTTGGTATCAGAGCTTAAACTGGTATAAGCTCGCTTCTTTTCTATCACACTCGAGTCTAGGCACTGTGTGTGTTCTCCTGCATGTGCTTGATTGTTTGAATTATCTGCTCTGTTGTATTTATTTCCTTATACCTCCTGGTTGCTGCTGTGTAATGGTAGAGGTAGAGCTGGTAGGCAGATTGTAGTCAAACTGAGAGTTTTGTTAGCAAAGAGGATGTTGCTGAACCGAGAGCTCCTTCGCACTATCATGCGAGACCATTGGAGGCTGAAGTGGAGCATTTGACTCGCGGAGTGAAGGTCTTGGATCTAGTTCTGATTGGATTCCAACAGATGAACCCTCCTACCTTCAATAGTGCTGAAGGTGATCTTGCAGTCGAGGGGTGTTTAGAACGCATGTTGGGTCGTTCAATCGTGTGTAGCTTGAGGATGAGCCGAAGCTGAGTTTGGAAAGGTTCCAGGTGAGAGAGTTTGTGCAGCGCTGGTGGTGAGATGCTTCTCCAGCGAGGGCAGAGATGAGGGCAGTAGCTGTTTGAGAGAGTTTCGTACTGCCTTACATCAGAAATACGTCCCTGGGTTGTTCTGCAGCACCAAGGAGCATGAGTTTGATCACTTGGTGCCAGGAGATTTGAAGGTAACTGTGGGTGCGAGGTAGTTCTTTTTTCCTTCTTGTCTGTGGTTCTCTCGTTGCTGGACATATGAGGATGAAGCAGAATGGATTTTTGAAAGGCTTGAGAGATGACCTTCACCCTTGGGCGTAGCAGCTCCCATTTTTCCTCATTTTCAAATGCTGTGGACCTAACGATAGTCATCGAGGATGGTGATTTGTGATCAGAGCAGGATTCTTCTGAATGTTCTTCGTAGATGCTACCTTTTCCCTGCCCAATCCCAGTGAACGTGTTATTAGCCATCGGATACGTTTAGATTCCGATTGCTTTCTCCAACTCAGCACTAGAGACTCCAGCCTGCTCGTGTGATCGTGCTGTAGGTGATAGTAAGCTGGCGATTTACCGGGGGAGTTATAGCAAGGCTTTGCCTTGTTGTATATTTTCCTGCGTGGGTTGTGGGGACACGAGAACACCACACGCGCGTGTTTTGTCTGTGTGTTGAGCGTGGGTTGATTCGATCCCCACCTTGTTCATGTGATGTTATGTCTGCTAGTACTCCCGTGAGATAGTGCTGGAGTGTTTGGCTAGATAGAGGAGTAGTTGTTAGTGGTTTTCCCGGTTGTTCAATAGCCTTGACGCCTCTCGGGACGAGTCCTGGGTTTGCTTTTGGAGCAAGAGTAATTGTTTCAGCTTGGAGTTGGTTCCAGGATCTTCCCAGATTTCTAGGGTTCCTTGCTGTTGTACATGAATTGTTTGAGGAACTTTCGATGATAGCCAGGCCGATGCTGCTGCTCCGTAGGTTGGAGGTTTCTCTTGGAGAAATGTAAGCTTATCCATCAAGCGCTGGTGTTGAGTTGTTTTATGTAGCGAGAGAGGCCCTGGAGTCGAAGTATGATGGATCAGCATTGACGGTACCTTCAGACGTGGATTGCGGTTGATCTCAGGCTCTTGTGAGCTGAGAAGCGTTACCTGATTTGATAGTGTGACGCTGTGGTTTGCGTAGAGTTAAGCTATCAGATTTGAGTCAAGCTGGACCTATTGAGCTGAGAAACAACTTAGAGTTTCTGCTGATCGTGTGTCGTGCTGGTCCGAGTTAATTGTGCATCCAAGTAAGCTAAGCTGCGCTGGAGTCAGCTTAGAGCACGCTTGACTGTTGTCCCTTGGGTGTAACAGGTTCTTTAAAGAAGATGACGACATGGTACGTCAACCATGCAGCGAAATTTCATGGTGTACCGGTGTCGACAGGGTTCGATAAGGATTTTTGGTGGACTTCTTGGTGTTGGAAGTGCCTGCAGATAGTTTTGGAGTATCGATTGGATGTGAAAGTAGCATACCACTGAATCAGATAGCCAATCCGAGCTGACTATGCAGCTTTTGGAAATCATGCTGCGAGTAGTAGCGATGTTTTTTTCATTAGTTGACTGGATTTTCCTTGTCTTGGTAGAGTTTCACGCTGTTTTAGCTACCAAGTGGTGTTTGGGATGACACATGTCGAAGATTTTTGTACGGTGCGAGGTGCAGATAGCCGCATTGGCTGATAGGAGTTGAGGAAAGTCTTTGGCCTTCACCAGAACTGTGAAGTTTGTGAAGGACCAAAAGGCTCTGAATCGATTCAGAGCGAGGGCTGTACGAGGTCGCCATGCCATAATACGCGTATGAGGTGCGAATATCTAGAGTTCTAAGCTGGTTGATTGTGCGTTCCTTGCGAGCCTCTCTTTTGTTTTGCATAGGGCTCGTGCTTTAAGGGTAGATTAGCTCTTAGATTCCTCGTCTGCGCGAAATTGTTGGAGCAGATTGAATCTTGGGAGTGCAGATTTGTGAATTCCGGCTGTGTAATGTCGACTCATGATGAGTTTCAAGTGTCCCTGCCGAGGATAACGCGAGCCAGATCCTTCCTTTGCGCTAGAGACTGATGGAATGAACTGGACCAGACCCTGAACTTCATTGTACCACCAGTAAGGATTTCTCCTTTGTGTCCTGTTTCTTCATATGTGAGTTCTGTTTACAACCTGGTGGTGTACTTTTGGTGATTCCCTCCTTGATGTTTGTGCGATGATCTATTATGTTTTGTTTTGTTTTGTTTCGTTTGTACGAGCTGTTATTGGTATAACAACGTAGTAGCGATCAGCTTGAAGGTGTTGCTGTTTGAGCGAGAGCTGGTATGTGGAGAGAGATTTCTGCGCCGAACTGTATTGCAGGAAGCTGCGTTGGTATTTCGTCACGAACCGTGTTAGGGAGATCAGCCTAGAAGTGACAACTTGCATAGCACTGTGTAGCGTAAGCTGTTAGGAGCTGCAGTGTAAGCTGAGTTCAGGTTATAGATGCTTTGGGTACCCTGGACTGGGTGTTAGCATCACGCGTGTAGTGCCGCTTCATTTCGGTGGTAGCAGCTTTGGAGTAAGCTGTTTGTGACTTCCTGTGTAGACCCGTGCTGTCGATGGTCTTCAGCAGATGAGAGTTGATTGCAGTTCTGGATTTGGCAAGGTTGATCGTGCTCGTCAGCTTTGACATTTTATTTCGAGGATGAAATCTCTTAAGGTGGGGAGAAATGTGGGACCTGAATGATGAAAGATTAATTAGAATAATTAATCGGGTTCTAACATTGACCAGATTGGGTGCGAGCTAGACTCCGAGATAGATTACTTTGTTGAGAGTGAGCTGGTCGATGTAGGGAGCAACTGCGAGCTGGTGTGCTTCGAATTTTATTTGGAGCAGCTTTAAGCTGTTATGGTGCGAAAGAGCATGGAGCAGGTCCTCCTGCAGTAAGCTGTTGGTAGATAATAGCACAGGAGCGACCAGATTTGGGAGTTTTGCTGCTTGAGAGCAAGCTGGTCTGCGAGGAACGTCTGAGCTGGATGGCTGGATGTTCCAAGGATTCCTATCGCGAGCTGTTTGGAGTGAACAACTTACAAGTAATCCATTCTGGGAGGCGTGGGGTAGCATAACAGAGGTAAGCTGGCATGGTCTCATGAGCTGATTTGATGTATTAAAGCACGAGCTGTTGGATATGGATCAGATTAGGCGCAAGCTACCAGGTAAGGACCGTGCTGTGTCCCCGAGTTGTCGACGACTTTGGAGTAGTGTGTAGAAGGGAGCAGGCAGGGGCGAGCTTTCCAGGTGTACGCTGTTTTCGTAGGGCTTGGCGAACAGTTTTTGTTGACGACAGCGGAATAGAGCATCCCGAGCTGACAGAGAGGATGCGAGATGATCTGAGTTCCTCCAAGATGGGTGACGTGGAGTTTAGGCAGTGACGTTGGTGCGAGCTGGCAGTGTAGCAGCTTTGGGCAGTTAGTCGTGGAGTAGCATAGTCGAAGCTGGATTCAGTTTTTGGTTCGCAGCGTTTAGAGCTGAGTAGCTATATTAGGACCATTGCGCTGTGCTGCTGGGATAGAACAGCTTGGGCAGAAGCTGATAGTGGAGAGAAGGTTCCGTGAGAGCTGTTGTCCTTGTGTGAGCTGACCAGTGCGTAAACTGGTCTAGCTATAATCTGTTACTGCTATAGTAGCTGTGAGCTACCATAGGCGTAATATGTTGAGAACCTGTGCTGTTGTGCACGCGTGATCTAGTATCGAGCTAGCTGTTATTTTATAAGAGCGTGATCCATTGGGATGCGAGATGTTGGATACGAGAGCTGGTAGAATTTTCATGCTGAGCTGTACGCTGGGCTGAGTACTGCATGGAGGCCAGAGCTGGTCTGGGGGACACTGTAGTCATTACTATTTAGTGTGAGCAAGCTTTTAGTGGAAGCTCCTGAGCAGTGTGTATAAACTGGTTGGAGTGTGAAGTCTGATAGGAGTGGCGAGGGTGTAATTTGTTGAGAGCGTGAGCTGCACTTGACGTGAGATCTGATCCCTTAGCTCCGATCTGAGCTGGGTACTGTGCGAGCTGGTAGGAGTTCAACCTGAGCTATGTGCGTGGTCTCAAAGGATGCATGATCTGGTGTGTGGAAGTGCCTAAGCTGGAGCAGCTGAGGTCTGAGCTGTTGGAAGGTACTGTAGACTAGATCTGGAGCTCGGTAGTATATATATAGGACGTTGAACCATTACTTAGTCATTTTTAGACAAAAATATCCTAACTCCTTCTGCGTGTTCGGGAAGCTACCTTTCCTAGAAACCCTTGATTGTTACTGGTCACCCGTGCCTTTAATTGCCGATTGTCGGAGTTCAACCGACCATCTTTGGTCAAGAGTGGTACCGTTAGAAACCCCTTTCCAAACCCGTCATTTGCTTACCAATATCGTGGCTGAAGGTGGTCGGAGGAGAAAGCACAAAGTAGAGGAGGGCGTACTATACGTTGTCTCTCCTAGTCACGTGACTCGTTGGAGCTGGTAAGTACGAGTGGTTGCTGAGTGTTTTAAGACCCGGTGTTGGTCTCCCCGAGCTGGTTAGCACTCCTGTTGCTCCTGGCGCATAGTGTGGGAGCTAGCGTGATTTGTCTGTGCTGAGCTGACTTGAGCTCTGTACTGTCATGAGCCTTGTGAGGCAGTGGTAAGACTCAAGAAGGTACGGATTGAGCTTATGAATACAACTTTGAGATAGGCATGAAGATATACTTATTCGTGCTGTACAGCTGAGCTTCTCGTATTCTGTGTGTTGGAGCCTGAACTGGTTGTGTTTTTCATGCGGTAGCCTATGTTGTTTTATATGAACTGCTGTATCGTGTGATGCATGATGTACTGCGTGTTGAGACGAGTAGATAGCTACCACGCTCTCACATGCTCCGTGGTCACTATTGTTTGTACTTCCAGCCTGGGAGTTGTTCTGCGAGCCTTGTACCTCCGGCTGTTGAGTTGTTCCTGCGAGCTATGTCCTTCCAGCTGTTGACTGTTTTTGTGAGCGTTGCATCTCCAGCTGTTGAGTTGTTCCTTGAGCCCCGATAATGCATTGTACCTTTCTTCATGCATTGCACGCATTTTGTTCATGCTTTATTGTTAGCTGTTGTTGATTGCTCTTCGTACTGAGGCTTAACCTCGTTTTTTTTCCTTGGGGTTTCTGTGGCCGTATGTTGGCCAGTGCAGGCCTTTTTCAGGTGGTCCAGCTGGTCCATGAGTGAGGCAGGTGTTGCAGTCCCAGGTGTGCGTTCCCAGGCAGTTCCAGCTTCATCTTTGTCCAGCTTGATGGAGGTGCTCATGGGAGTAGCTGTAGAAGAACAATTTTCCATCCCGAACTTCATCAGAAGTTCCTTTGTATACTTCGCTTGGTTGATGAAAATTCCATCCTCAGCTGTTTAACTTGTAATCCTAGGAAAAATGTCAACTCCCCCATCATGCTCATCTCAAATTGGTCCTGCATTAACTTGGAGAATTCCTTGTGTAGTGGTGTATATTGACTTGACTTATTCGGAGACATGTATATATATTTGTTTTGTGGCGTATTATCTTGTGGCTTTTATTCGAAACCGTATTTTGAATATAAACTTATGTTGAATGCTATATTTTAAGGTCAGGCCAAAAATAAAAAATTTTATCCACTTTTTAAGCTTCCGTGTTCTGTGTGTTGTATCTGTGTTTATAAGCACCGGGCCTGACAATGTCTCCTTGTCGGAGGTTCCTAAACTCCCATAGCATATCGAGCTCCTCCCTTGTGATCTGCGAGCTATTCTGTGAGTTGAGCCTATGCCCTTTGTGATATTTTACTAGCCGTTGCTGCTGTTGAGCTCCTATATGATCTGTTGTTGGTCGTATTCTGCCAGTGGTCTTTCCTTGTTATCCTCTGTTGGCCTTGTGTGTTGATCTGTATGTACCAGGAAGCTTGTTGTTGGTTAATTGAGGACGAGCGGCTAGCTATCGTGCTCCTCTTCTCCCTGGTGTTAGGTGTTTGTCGTTATGAGACGAGTGGATAGCTACCACGCTCTCATGAGTTGGGAACAGCGGGTTGAGCTGTTGCATCTTTGCTTCTGGTACTGCATGTTGAGATGAGTGGATAGCTACCACGCTCTCACATGCTCTGTGGCCATTATTGTTTATACCTCCAGCCGTGGAGTTGTTCTGCGAGCCTTATAACTCCGGCTGTTGATCTGTTCCTGCGAGCTATGCACCTCCAGCTGTTGAGTGTTTATATGAGCGTTGTATCTCCAGCTGTTGAGTCGTTCCTTGAGCCCCAATAATGCATTGTATCTTTCTTCATGCATTTCACGCATTATGTTCATGCCATATTGTTAGTTGTATTGATTGCTCTTCGTACTGATGTTTAACCTCGTTTTTTTTTCCTTGGGGCTGCTTTGGCCATGTGTTGGCCATTGCAGGCCTTTTTTAGGTAGTTCAGCTGGTCCGTGAGTGAGGCAGTTGTTGCAGTCCCAGGTGTGGGTTCCCAGTTATGTATATCTATGTTATATCGAGTCATTACCAAGGATTGCCCTGTGTAGTTTTGTATAGCGACTTGATTTACTTGGAGGCATGTATATATATATTTTTTTTCATGGCGTATTATGTGGTGGCTTTTATTCTAAACCGTATTTTGAGTATACGCCTATGTTGAATGATATATTTTAAGGTCAGGCCAAAAAGAAAAATTTTTAGCCACTTTTTTTTAGCTTCCGTGTTTTGCGTTTTGTATCTGTGTTTATAAGCACCGGACCTGACAGAAACATTAAATAAGTTCATGTTGTAGTCTTTCTCACTGAGTCGAAGAAGAAGTGTTAGTTAGACACACGGTCTGTGAGCTGGTGTGCATTTGTGGCTAAGAGTTCTCGCAGTTTGAGGGCTGTTGGATCGGGTCTGTACACAAGGTGTAAGATCAAATCTTCTAGTGGATCCTTCCTGTGTGGAACAAGGGGAATCGTTGGAGATTCAGCTCCGAACTTACATAAACAAATTGCAGTGTTAATTTATTTACAGCTTTCTGCTGCATCGCATACATATCTTTAAACCTATTTAATTAGTTTTCGATTTTAATAGGGTAGTTCAAGTTGTTTCCGCATGATTTTATATCTTACCTGATCTATCTCTCGGTGTACAAATCTTTCAAGAATATTGAACTATTGCAGCTCAAGATTTAATAGACTAGATCTCACGCGATCTGGACCAGCTCGCAGAGCTCCTGATCCAGCTCAGGCGCGATCTGGTTTCCTTATTGCGTGCTGTTTTTTTCAAATTTTTTAAATGAATGTAATCTGTTTTTAATTCCAAGTTTCGATATCTGAGCTGTGTGAGAGTTCACGGCACCCAAGTTTGGGACGATCAATTGGTATCAGAGCAGGTTTTCTGTGGAAGCTTGTCTGTGCTACAAAATAGTTTTAAAGATTTTAAACTCATCTTACAAAGATAGGAGGTGTAATGATTTTTGAATAGCAGAGCACCAGACCAAGAGTGAAAAGTGCAGCAATATCTCGTCTGTCGATCTGACACAGATTGCGCGAGATCTGTGTGGACGCCAAGACCTCTTAAGATGGATGTGCTGAAATAATAGCACATATGACAGAGTTCAAGAGAAGCGGAAGAGATTTCATTTATCATTTATCTTCCAGTTTGAATAAATGAGCGTTTTTCAGTAGCATAGAATCTGTTTTTAAAACTCATATCATGCATGCTATTTTTGCAAAATGTTGTCCCCTACAAAAAGTTTTCTTTTCCAAAATTAAAATTACCCCGTGCTCTATTGACGGGGAGCTTTGTTTTAAATATTAAGGGGGAGACAAGATTTTGAAACCCTTAATTCGTGCATATGTTTATTCAGGTTTTGTATAAATCAAAAACGGGGAGATTGTTGGATCTGTGTTTACAGATCAGAATCTTAATTTTGATTAACACAAAAACTGCTAATATTTTACTAAAGGTTTAAGATCGTTGTGCAGCCTCATCATAATCAGAGCAGCGTACAAGCAAGCTGGTGAAGGACAAACCAGCTCAGATTAAGGAAAACTAGATCAGGAAATTTGGTTAAGCTGGATGCTTATGAGAGAGATAGGTTTATTGTGGATGATGTGAAAGATGAAGATGGGGATACTATAGCAGAACAGATTACACGAGAGCTGCAAGCTGTTGAGAAGATGTCCAAGCTGGAACAGTGAGGGGATGCCCAAGCTGGTAAAGCAGAAGACATCCAAGCTGGTACAGCAGAGGAAAATCAGCTCAGGAGAATAACAACTAAGATCAGCGATCAAGTTCAGATTAGATTTTAGATCAGAAGTATAGCGATCCGGTGAAAGCAGAATTAGATCAGATGAAGAGCAGATCAAATGTCCAAAGAAAATGGGATAAATCAGTGGTACAAGATTTGTCAAGTGTACTCTTGGATGCCATCGTGGAGGAAGATCACAAGCAAGTACACATAATAAAATAAGAGAACAACTCAGAGATCAGTTCAGACAACAGAGTAAAAAGCGATGGTTTCATCAGATATCTTACAACTAGAATCCCTCTGTTTTTCGATCCAGCAGAGAGACCAGTTCGGAGACCAGCTGGGAGGAAACCAGCCGAGAGATCAGATCAGGAGCTTCGCGATAAATCAGATAAATTAGTTTGTGAAATTTCATAATACTAGAAGACAAACTAATTTGTTTGGTCGAGACAAGAGCTTAAAGTGTAAAATAGCTGCACGCGCAGAAATGAAGAGAGCTTAAAGTCAACAAAGCATTCAAAGATAAAGAACACAAGGTACAACTTTGTAAGAACTTTGCAGAAGCCTTTCCAACGACTACACCTTCGTGTCCAACGGATAGAATTGCAAAATGCTTTATACACATCAAGCAGACAACAAGAAGAAGTAGTAGTGTATGCACAAGAGAAGAATGAAAACAAAATAGAGTGCGATAAACGAGAGAGCAGTGCTTAGTCGAGAGTTTGCACACTCAGGTGGCAGCTAATGTGCAAGCAGGTCTCGTGCCCAGGTGTGAGCTGGTGCACAGGCCGTGAGCTTCAATGAGTAATCATATTTGACAGCACAACCCTACCAAGACATCGAGATACCAGTTTAGAGAGAAGCACTTCCTAGTGTGTGAGAATACATTTGAGAGCGAGCTTACACTGTATAATTCCCACATACGATTCACTAACATATATGAGAGTGAGTTTATTACATTAGCTGAGTGAAATTAAAACCACAAACAAAACCAATTTCCTATCAGTCTTTGAACAGAGAATTAAACAAGTTCATGTTGTAGTCTTTCTCACTAAGACGTAAAAGAAGTGTTAGTTAGACACAGCCTGCGAGCTGGTGTGCATTTGTGGCTAGGAGTTCTCGCAGCTTGAGGGCTGTTGGATCGGGTCTGCACACAAGGTGTAAGATCAAATATTCTAGTGGATTCTTCCTTTGTGGAATAAGGGGAGACATAGAAGATTTAACTACGAACTTCCATAAACAAATTGCAGCGTACATTTTTTACAGCTTTCTGCATTACATCGCATACATATCTTTAAACCTGTTTAATTAGATATCGATTTCAAAGGGTAGTTCAGGTTGTTTCCACATGATTTTATATCTTACCTGATCTATCTCTCGATGCACAAACCTTTCAAGAATATTAAGCTATTGCAACTCAAGATTTAACAGACCAGATCTCACGTGATCTGGACCAGCTCGCAAAGTTGTTGGTCCAGCTCAGGCGTGATCTGGTTTCCTTATTGCGTGCTTATTTTTTTTAAATTTTTTTAAATGCACGTAATTTGTTTTTAATTTCAAGTTCCGGTGTCCGAGCTGTGTGAGAGCTCACGGCACCCAAGTTTGGGACCATTAGATTTTCTTGGACATTAGATTACAATGCATATGTAACAATTTAGTGTTCTTATATAATATCATTTTGAAAAGATAATCAATTCATACAATCAATATACATCATGAATTATCAAAATTTTCATTGTCATATGTTATTCAACGTGATCGTAATCTATTCAACGATTATTTTGCTGAGCATGCAAGATATAATGAAATAATGTTTTGGAGATGTTTTCGAATGTCACGAGAACTTTTTCTTTGTATTACTGATACTGTGAAGAATCACGACCGTTACTTCACATAACGAGTATATGGTCTCAGTCGAGTTGGACTTTCTACCAATCAGAATATTACAGTTGCAATGCAGATGTTGGCATATGGTACACTGTCTGATGTTGCTGATGAATATATAAAGATTGGAGAATCTTCAGTGCCTGCAACATTTTTCTTGATCTATTGTAGAGGTGTTTGCGTAGCGATACCTAAGGTCACATAACCCTTCCGATATTGATAGACTACTGCGTATTTGTGAAAAAAAAACTTTCCTAGAATGTTGGGAAGCCTCGATTGCATGCATTGGAAATGGAAAAATTACCCGCAGCATGGGCAACCAATATGTAGGACGTAATGGAACTCCGACAATTATCTTGAAAGCAGTTGTTGATTATGATCTTTGGATATGACATGAATTTTTTGGTATGCCAGGATCTATTAGTGATATTAATGTTCTTGAGGCATCTAGTCTATTTTCAAATCTTGCACAAGGTATCGCTCCTACGTCACATTACTTTATTGGTGGAAAAGAGTATCATCAATGCTATTACTTAGCTGGTGGCATATAACCGAAATGGTAAACTCATTTGCAAATAATTCATGATCCACGTGCTCTGAAAAAATATTTTGCAATGAAACAAGAGTCTTGTCGAAAAGATGTTGAACGGGCGTCTGGAGTTCTTCAATCACGATATGCGATTGTAATATCTCCGGCACGTGCTTGGCAGAAGAGCCATTTGCAAGACATAATGACTGCATGTATTTTAATGCATAATATGATTATCGAAAATGAACTAGACTTGGATACACCAATCAAGATGCGATAGAAGCACAGCTTCTAAATGGGGAAATTTTTTCAAATCAAAATATTAGAGTTCAACAATTTCTTGCTCGATTTAAGAAAAATTAAGGATAAAGGCTCATTTCCCACTACGTGAATCGACCATTTGTGGGATTTATATAGTGTTGGATTTGTGTTTACAGATCAGAATCTTAATTTTGATTAACACAAAATTTGCTAATATTTTACTAATGATTTTGGATAAACGTGCAGTCCTCCAGAGCAACGTAGAAGATGTCCAAGCTGGTTAAGGACAAACCAGCTCGGATTGGAGAAAACCAGATCAGGGTGTCAGGCCTCGTGCACAACACAGAGTTTAACCACGCGGACACATAGCAGAAGCAATAAAAATAGTGGCTAAAATTTTCGCTTTTGGCCTGACTGGTTAAAACATAATTTAAAATATCGAAAACTCAAAATATCCCAGTTTACAAAACAATTCAGTACAATAGTACAGCATTCAACAAATACAAGCACTAAGCAGGACAATTGAAATACAAAGGAGCACAGGGCATTCCCCGGCTAACAGTGCTTATACATATATGCTATACGCTAACTGGGACACTCTAACCACCTCCTGGGGCGCCTCCAGCTGGGTCTATTCCACGACCAGCAGAGTAACCATGGTAACCTGAAAACACACACAGCCAAACAAATACCAGCTCCAGAGGGACATGGGGTCAAACCCCAGTACGGAGAGCAACTGAAAAACAGCATTAAATGGCAACAGATAAAATGCAAGTGCTATGCATGAGAGCAAGGCTACAACCGAACACAGGGAGCCAAAAAGGATTTCAAGAACTGCTCAACAAACAGCAATAGATCAACTGAAAAACAGTACAACAGAAGGTGGCCACGGTGTGTGAGTATATGGGAGCTACCCACTCGTCTCAACACACGGCACCAGATGCACAACATATCTCAACCCGCTGTTGCCCAACTCATGAGGTGTGGGAGCTACCCACTCCGCTCATAGTGGCTAACAGATCCCAGCAGGGAGATGAGGTACGAGAGTTACCCGCTCAGCTTCAACAGCATCCTGGTACACACAGAGATCAACAGCAACAAGGCAAGCTCAACAGGATCTGAATGCGTATGAATAATGCGTATGCAATGAACAGCTTGCGATTAACAACACAATACAAGCAAGCAGATAACGGCACAAAAGCATACACAGCAGCACATAATATCCATGCCCAATTCAACGCTGTAAAACAAGCTCACATCCATACCTCAAGTCTTCTGAGCTATAATTACCACAAAGCAGTCCCGAGCAACACAGATCTCACACCTGCTAAGCCAAATACAGGTTATAACTTAGGGACAGTAGCACATAAACTAAGAATTGGGAGCTACAAGCTCAACAAAATCTGCCCTATCCTTCTAACACAGCAGAAGGCTCTAAACAAAGCACAAGGTAGGATCTTAACACTTACCCAACGAGCTACCTGAACGGCAGAAGGAATCTGACGCTTATGCTAACAGACTACACAAGGGAGATGTTTTAGCAAACCTCTCCAGCTTCACGCAAGCTTCCAGAAGTAGCATCCAACGAAGCGTCTCAGCAAGAGAAGTCCAATGCTACCACTCTCACTTCAATCGGAGCTGTCTACCGCCGAAAATCGAAGAAGATAAGGTTCGGTGAACAGTAGCTAGGGTATCGCGACAGAGTTCGCTATCGGGAAAATATTCTAAGTGTCGGGGAACAATAATGGACAAGGGTCAAAGTCCTCTATTATGTATTCAAATATGTTCAAGCTTGCTAAACAGATCCCACCGACAACTTAAGGTACAAAGCTGAGATTCCCGCTCGGATCTGATTCTCTCAACAGATATGGCCTTACATCACAACAGATCTCTACTAACTCAAACGACGTCGCACAAGTCCACTCTCGCAACTGGACATGTCACCTACTACTCAAGTCTGAATCGCTAGCGCAATTGAAATCTGAAACCCAAAACGGCGTCGCTCTCTAACACTCAGATCTCTCTCAAATCTGAAGACCAATGCTTCTCACTTCTGAGTCTCGCCCGCTAAACCAAAACGCTGTCGTTCCAACTAATCCAAACGACGTAGTTTAGCTACTAGCTACAGAAACACGCTGTTAGAGTAGATGCCCAACTAGCCAACTTGTGGCATGTGGGTTTTGTTGACTCTTGTACAAACGATCTTTATATATGATATTCGCATTCTTTTATATGGCATTCTTTACTTTCATTATGTGTGTAATGATTTACAATTGTGTTGAGTAAAGACCTAGAATACACTAAAGCGTATGTTAGATGTGATAGTGGGTATGACGGCTATCATGAAA
>KQ995676.1:32486-81394 GCA_001598015.1 Dorcoceras hygrometricum
ACTATCAGTGATACCTAGGGGATCATGGGGCGATGTTGCTAGATGCTTTACCATGATCCGTTGGGTAGGTCCGGAATTGTGATTCCGGAGCCACAATGGTTGTGGGCCCACGGCTAGCTGTATCCCTGAACCATTGAGGGTCACACAAGTACTGGATTCGAAACTCCCACACGGATACTCTGCTCAATGTGTTGAGCACGAGAAGAGGGTCTTTTTTGAGGAGAATCCGATCGTGCTGATCTCGTCAGGACTTCTAGTGCAGTCTGACGAAGGAGTCTCGGATCTGGTCGTGGACCGGATTGGCGTATCTACCGCAATCTACCGAGAAGCGCCGGGTTCTTGAAACTCCGGTTGGAGCCAGGCACAAGTGCCAGCGAGGTAACACGCCTGAAACACCCTATGTATGTTGATACATGTAGAATTTGTTCTTCGTATTGATCGCCTCCCGGTTCTATATTTTTGTTCTTCCGCTACCTGACCGGGGGGCGGATCCGGATCCCCAACACACGCTAGCTCACAACTGAACACCAGCGACAACAGATTTCATCACCACTGCTGAACGCGATCACTCAACGATGACCAACGCTCACTTCTGAACAGATCCCGCCCAAAACTCTAACTCTCCAGACTTGTTCCAAGGACTTATACAAATCCGATAGCTTCTCCAAGCATATCAACTCAAAGCTGGTCACCCAGATTCGTTCGCTCAAATCTGAATCTCTCAAATTTCGATTAATTAACTCAATTAATCTCATCAGCTTTTCGGGTCTCACACAGGGAGCTTGGTCAAGCTGTATGCTTAAGAGAGATTGTTTATTATGGAAGATGAAGGTGAAGATGGAGATGAGGAAGAATATATGAGAAGTTGACGAGCTCGAGGTGAACCCTGTGTAAGAAGAAGAAATACAAGAGCATGGTGTACTCGATCAGTCTCCGTAGGACCAAGATATTACAAATTAGAAGAGAGATGCAAGGTGATAATAAGATGTCCAAGTTGGAACAGTGAGGGGACGCCAATGATGGTGCGATAGAAGACATCCAAACTGGAACAATGAGGGGACGCCCAAGCTGGTACAACAAAGGAAAAACAGCTCAGGAGAATAACAGCTCGGATCAGTGATCAAGTGCAGATTAGAGATTTAGTGAGAGCTGAATTAGAACAGATGTGATACAAAGAAGAAGGGATATAATCACTGGTGTAAGATTTTCCAAGTATAGAGGATCACATGCTGTTCAATCACAGAGATTTAGGAGGAAGATCACAAGCAAGTATACATAATCAAAGAAGAGATCAGCTGTGAAGGAAACCAGCTGAGAGAACAGCTTATAGAAGAGCAGATACAGAGCAGAAGCGGTTCAAGAGTAGAATAGATAAAGGAAACCAGCTGGGAGGAAATCAGCTGAGAGACCAGATCTGGACAGACCAGCTCAAACGAACAAAGCAGTTTGAACATAAGTGTTGTGGAGATTATATTGTTCAAACTGATTTGTTTCGACCTTTCCATATCAGGTAAAAGACTTACAGAGATCGAAGTTAGCAAAGGCTGTAAGTGCAGATATGAAGAGAGATCAACGTCAATAAAGCCTGCAACACATTAAATGCTAAAGGACACAAGGTACAACTTTGTCAGAATCCTTTACAACTGCTACATCTTTGTGTCCAACGGATTAAAATTTGCACAAGAGGCTTTAAATATCAAGAGCAGAAGCAAACAGCAGCTGAGTGGGGGTGGTGTGCATGAGCAAAAACAGAATACAAGTGCAGATGCACAACACACACAGAGAGCAGTGCCTAGTCGCAAGCTTGCACACTCATGTTGCAGCTGATGTGCAAGCTGGTCATGTACCCAGGTGTGAGCTGGTGTACATGCCATAAGCTTCAATGAGTTAATATAGTCGACGACACAACCCTGGGAAGACATCAAGATATCAGCTTAGAGAGAAGCACTTCCCAGTGTGTGAGAATACATTTGAGAGTGAGTGTACACTGTTAATTCTCACACCGTTTCACTCATATATTTGAGAGAGAGCTGATTAGATTAGCTGAGTGAATCAAAAACAAAACGACTTCCTATCAGTCTTTGAACAAAGACGTTAAACAAGTTCATTGTAGTCTTTCTCACTAAGACGCAAAAGAAGTGTTGGTTAGTTAGACACACAGCCTGCGAGCTGGTGTGCATTGGTGGCTAGGAGTTGTTGTAGCTTGCGGGCTGTCGGATCGGATATGTACACGAGGTGTAATATCAAATCTTCTAGTGGATCCTTCCTGTGTGGAAGAAGGGAAGACGTATGATATTTAACTCCGAACTTCCATAAACAAATTGCAGCGTACATTTCTTTACAGCTTACTGCATTCACGCATTGCATACTTTAAATTGTGTTTAAAACCTGTTAACTAGCTTTCGATTTTTAGAGGGTAGTTCATGTGTTTTCTGCAAGATTTTATATCTTACCCGATCTATATTTCGGTGCACAAACCTTTTGAGAACACTGAGCTATTGTAGCTCAAGATTTAAGTAACCAGCTTGCACGTGATCTGGACCAACTTGCAGAGATGCTGGTCCAGCTGAGGCGCGATCTGGTTTTCCTTTTGCGTGCTGGTTTTTCAAACTGAACATTTTAAATGCACGTAGTCTGGGTTTTGATCAAGATTGCGGTGTCTAAACTATGTGAGAGCTCAAGGCACCCCTACAAACGATCCTAACATATAGTACTTAGTTAGTTAGAAGCTGGATATTTGTGTTTCATTTCTATTCATAAGCTTTATTTTATTATTTTAATACTTATTGTTAGGGTTGCAATTTAATGTATAATTTAGCTAAAATCCGATGGTGTGTTGTATAATTCGTTATAAAACCCGGTGGTATGTTTCACTGTTTGATGATAATATTGTTATTTTACTTCATTGATTCGATTGATGTTTTTACATACTTTTAAAATACCAATTATAGTTATATATATTTTTAGTTTTTTAAATGTTTAATATGTTTCACTACTTAAATAATAAAATTCTTTTCAGAATTTTATTATAAACTTTTGAGTTACTTATTATCTTATAAATGAATAACTATTATATTAAAAAATATAATATTAATGTATTTTATCAATTAATACGTTAATATTTATTTTATAGAATAAATATTAGTTGTAGTAAATATAATATAGAAAATAATTTGAGAATATTCCTTTTAGCATTGAATTTAGAGTTGATTGGTTGGAGATAAATTTTATATTTTGTGTATAAATTACATTGATTTGAAGTTATTGTTACGCTACTATAGCGCAAAGGGTTGAAGATAACCTAACTTTCATATCGAAATTAACAAAATTGATTCAAGAATAGGATGAAAAATAGTCTCTTAGATTTCACACATAGGAAATCGAGACATAACCCCACGTGTTGGATCTGTGTAACAGATCAGATCATAATTTTGATAAACATAAAACATGTTGTTATGCTTCTAATGATTTAATCGAGTGCACAGGTCTAAGCTGAAGCAGATCAGTTCAGAGTGAACAACTTAGAGAAGAGAAGGTTCAGATCAGAACAGATGAACAGTATTCAGTTCAGAGATCAACTTAGAGCAGTTCAAGGCAGAACATATTAGAATCAACTCAGATCACATTAGAAGCGCAGTGAGAATCAGATAAGACGGTTCAGATCAGCTCAGATCTTAGAACATATCAGACCGGGAGATCAGCTCATTTAAGCAGCTCAGACAGAATCAGATATCAGTTCAGAGTGAACAACTCAACGCAGAATCGGTTCAGATTAACTAAGAACTTCTAAGCTGAAACAACAGAGAAAGTGTCAGGCCCGGTGCTCTAAATCAGAGATTAATTACTCAATTAATCGTAAGTACGCAGAAGCATAAAATACGGGCTAAAAATTTTTGTTTTTGCCTGAAATGAAAATATCATTCAAAATACATTCATACTCAAAGTATATATTTTAACTCAAAAGTCCATACAATAAAACAGTACCAAAAATGTATACAACAACTCAGCGAATAAAAATCTCAAATACAGTATTCTCACAGGGCATCCCCTGATAATACAGTAGGTACATATATATATAACTGAGACTAAAAACGGGACTCTACCAGCCGACGAACCACTCGGCTCAGCTGGATTACCTGAAGAACCTGCAAAGGACAAAAGCAGGACCAAAACAACCCCAAAACAGGGAAAGAAAAGGAGGTCAAACCTCAGTACAATGAGCACTCAAATAACAGCAATCAAATAAGACATGCAATATTTCAAGTCGTGCAAAGCATGAAGGGTTATCAAGAATCATCGGTAAACAAAGCACAGCGACCCAGCTAGGCAATCAAATCTCAATAATTCATTGGAATCCAGATCACAGCGACTCAGCTGTCAATAAAAAATCAGTGAAAGCACTGGATTCACGGGCAACGGACTCACCGGGCCAATCATGACTTAGTGCTTAATCGGCTCTCAAAGGAACATGTTCAATATGTTATGCATGAATGCAAGACAGAATCATGCTCACAAACAATGCATAAGAAATCAAACAGAAGCAAACCAGATAGTCATCCAAAACATCAGGGCTAAGCAAACTCAGCTTACAGCCAGCACAATCACACAACAGTCAATTCACGCTGGAAACATTCTCATGCTTATATCAAAGCTGTTAAATCACGCTCAATCCGTACCTTAGCTTCTGAGCTACAATTACCAAAGAACAACTTACGGCTTACGGAGAACACGCTTCCCAGCTCCGCTCAAGTCTCTGTCGAGAAATCAAGGCAAAAACCAAGAGATGATCTAATATGCCAAGATAGCTACGAAAATCAGCTCACTCAAGCTTAACCAGCTCGCAGCCTAAACCTAGAAGCTCGAGTCAACTACATCTAGCTAACAGAGCATTACTCAGCTCAAGATAAATTCTAGGAACAGAAATTACAGCTAGCAGAACACGGTTACCTAAACCGAAGATCAACTCTGCCGAAAAATATCGAAACACCGCTCATGCATCTTCACAGCTACTTTCTCTACCCGACCTCCTTCCGACTCCAAACTAGCACAAAAACGTTGGTCTCGAAGAGGGTTTCCAACCAATGTACCCTCACTCAAAGCTCACTAGCTAATCTTCGACATCGAAAGACAAAGGTGTCGGGTGAACAATAGCAACGAGGGTTTGAAGATATAAGTGTGGGGAACTCATGGGAGAAGACAAGGTATGTGTGTTGTAGAAATGACTAAGTGTTGGTCAACACTTATATATTTATATTCCCAGTCAAAGCTACAGTAAAGTCAAACCAGCTCAGACTTTACTATTGTACCAGCTCAGGCACACAAACCAGCTCAGGAAGTTACGCTGCTTTCAACGCTCAGCTAACTAGCTCAGGTACTTCAAGCAACACACATCCAGCTTGGATCACTCACACGAACCCGGTCTGGTCCAAAGTGCTCAGATCAGCTCAGACCTCTCCACTGTTCCATATTTAGTATAACACTAAAACCAGATCGCATTCCAACAGATCAGCTCAGAGCATCTAGCGCATCTCTAAGCTGAGTCCAGCTTGCACAACACAGGAAACCTAAAAAATGGTCACCTCTAAACTGGTTTCCCCGAAACCAGCTCAGCGATACTGCCCATCTCAGAACTATACTCTCAGGCCAGCTCATGCCCGATCTGATCCAAACCAAACTCGAAAGTTACCAACAGCATACAGGATGCCATCCAGCTCAGGACTGATCTGTCCAACCAGCTTACACCAAAACTGGTCTTGGTTCAATCTCACACCCACCAGCAGACCTCTAAGCTGGTTCCAGTTTACATTGGACTTGGAATAATTTACCTCAACCAGCTCGCACAAAACCTCAGACTAGCTGGTAACAAAACTGATTCCTAATAACTCAATACCTCAAGCTGCAACATCTTCTATGGGTTTAAACGCTAATCTGATCCGATTAACTCTTAATTATTGTCTAATAATTCCAGTTCTCACAGCAAGAGCAGTCAGCAAAGAGAAACGAAACAGATAAGAAATGAACGAAGCAGCTTAGAGCTTTACAAACAGATCAACTTAGAGCTTAACAGAACAGGTTAGCTTAGAGTATATGAGAACAGAACAGCACTGAGTGATCAGCTTATCTGTTGAGAGAAGAACAGAACAGACAGATCAGATCAGAGTAGGCTTCGTATCAGATCAGCTCACAATGAATAGAATCGGCTCAGAATAGATGAGAACAAGAGAAGAGAGTCGATTAGCTCACAGATTAGAGATACAGAGTCGATAAGCTTAAGAGCATATTAGAACAGTAGCAGCTTAGATGAGAAACACAGAAACAGATTAGAGATGAAAGAGGAAGAACAGAGCAGAACTGATCAAATGAGAAACGTACAGTTCAGAGAACAGGCTATCAGATCATGAGCAAAGCAGTTTGAACATGAGCGTATGCGAAGACTGAGTTAAAGTAGTACAAAGTGATTTGCTTCGTATCGTCTGCATCAGGTTCAGAGTTCACATGCTCAAAGTCAACAAAGCCTGCAAACGCATTAATTGATAAATGACACAAGGTACAACTATGTCAAAACTTTTTAGAAGCCTTTTCAACAGTTAGGAACTTGTGTCCAATGGTACATTTGCATAGAGGCTTTATATATTAAGGAAGACGATGAACAGAGACATGATGCATGAGAGAAAAATAGAGAGCAAAGTGCATGTGTAATAGTCGAGAGCTTGTACACTCAGGTGGCAGCTGATGTATAAGTTGAGCTGGTGCCCAGGTGTGAGCTGATGCACGGTCGATAGTTTGAACGCAATATCTATAATAGACTGCACAACCAGGGAAGATGATGAAGATATCAACTTTAAAAGAAACACCTCCCACTGTGAGAGAAAACATCTGAGAGAGTGAGCTTACACTGTAATATTTTTCACACACAGATTCACTCACATATACAATAGATGAGCTGAATAGAATAGATGAAATGAATCACAAAAAACACAAATCAATGTAGTCTTTCTCACAGAGACGTTAAACAAGTGAACAAAGTCACACAGCCTGCGAGCTGATGTGCAGCAGAGTGTGCTAGGAGTTCTCGCAGTTTACGGACTATTAGATCGGGTTATTGCAGAAGCTGTAATAATCAAAGTCTCTAATGGAATCTTCCAGCGATGGAAGAAAGTGAGACGTAGGAGATTCAACTCCAAACTTCCAGAAAAAATTCCTGTGTTTGTATTTCTTTATAGCTTTCTGCGTTCATCGCATTGTTTTTAAAACCTGTTCTTAAAGCTTTCAATTTGTAGAGAGTATTTCGGGTTGTTTCCGCGTGATGTTCTATCAAATCCGATTTACTCATCCGTGCTAAAACCTTTCAAGAACCAGAGCTATTGCAGCTTATGTTTTCATGGTTCAAATCGCGCGCGATCTGTTCAGCATGCAGCGTTGTTCTGTGTTGATTCAGCTTAGGCGTGATCTGCTTGACATGCTGTTTTTCAAAACTCTTTTTAGAAACACGTTATTTGATTTTTTGATCGATGAATTGATGCCCGAGCTACGTGAGAACTTACGGTATCCAATTCATTCAGATCGCACGCAGCTCTGCTCCATACTATAACAGCTTAGGCGTGATTTGTTCGGATCACACACGATATGTTCAGCATGCAGTGCACAATCTGCTGTCTTTCGATCCTTACACCAAGGCTACGGGGAAAGATGTAGATGGATTGCGCTACATAGACAACTACTTACAGTTGAAACAGAAATTTCAATCTTGCTGTTGTACAGTTTACTGATCTTTTCATTTTCGAAATCGGTTAATTCGATTTTGTTTCGTTTGTTTTTATAAAAAAAGATATTTGATATTTTGTCAAAATATTCTTTGATGTTTCGGCAAATTAAAACTAAAAAACCCATCTCCCTACATGCTCCTCATTAATCACGGAGTGATTCATTGTGACCACCAGTTCCACGGCAGTGCCGGCGCCTGCAAATGGAAGATAAACCTTCTTCGTCCCCCACCTCCACCATTTACATCCACAAGTCCACGCAAGAACTGGCTCTCGAAGGCCGCAGACACCTTGAAGAAACAATCGACGCTGCTTTCTTAATCCTATCCGCCATGAACGATGAGCTCTGCAACCCCTCCCTCTGGTCCACCACCAATTCCGCTTCCATTCCTCACAATACCACCACCGGCGTCCAGCATACCAACGGCGACGTGTTGTCCGACTCTTCATCATCTGCTTCTTCGTCGGCTTCTGCATCTCACTCTCATCCAAATAATCATAACTTCGATAATATTGGCGGTGGCGCACTCGACGATGCTCGGCTTCAGTACAAGTCATCCGTCGCTTCCCTTCGTTCTGTTCTCGTCGCAATTTCCAATGCACAGAAGGTACATTTGGGAGAGAGGGCTTTTCTTTTCCCTTCTTTTTTTATAAAAACATTGAGTTTCGCTACTTGCTTCTCTCTTTTAACCTTCAATTGAAGTCCATCTTTGAATTTTCTTAGCACAATGCCAGTTGGATAACTCTAACGCTAGGATTTTGAAACTGAATTTTATTGTGAAATATTATTATTGAATCTGGTTAGTTCTTGCACTCAAATTTGATTTTAGCCATTCGCATTTCTTGAGTAATTATGAATTCATTTAACATAGGCCAAAGCCTCCGAAACAGTTCCGATCAGCAGTTCCACATCTCCTGCTGATCAAACAGGAATAGAGACGCTTGAAGAGCACGCGGACACTCTTAGAAAGGTATAAAAATTCATTCAACTAGTGGGTGTCTTTCTCGTTGTTCTAGTGAAGTGCATCACCTGTCGAGTATTGGGGTTTAGAAATTAGTCTTGAACAGAATGATTTTTTTCCATTTTGTTGCTGTTATGCAAGTTATGAGGATCAGGAAAACAGAGAATATTGGTAAGATGATTTTTCTTCTCTTACCTATATGATATTTAGCTATTCGTACAACTTCGAAAAATATGACAGGCTGACATAAGTGGTTATGTTAATCAACGGATGATAGTGGATATTTGGCAATACCCTTTCCTCGCAATCTTGGTGCCATCATGTTCATTTTACGAGATTTGGTTCCCTGAAAATTGTCCACTTAAACTTTTATTTGGAAATGTATTTGTTGAAGGTAACAGGATACTACGGAAGATACGATATGTATTTACTTTAACTTTCCTAAAATGTTGCTGTGAAGGACTCTTGCATAGTTGCATTATTTTACTCCAATTTAAATTAAGTTTTACCATATATTTGTTAACATGCCTGTTAGTAAACTAAAGATGAGGACTCTAGTTATTGGTGCATATGTGACATTACAATTAGAATTTTTTTTAGCTTTAAGGTTGATTTATGGCGCACATACATGAAGATGTCTAAAGACATGATTTTTAGGCTGGCTAAATGAATGCTGCAACCATTTTAGTTTGTTAGAGTTCCAAGGGTTCTCCCCGTAAAGTTGGTCTAGTTACCCTTTGCTCACCAAAGGCTAAAACAGCACTTCTTTATTGAACTTACACTGGAAGCAGGGATGTTTTGACTTTTGAGTGCTGTTTGCTCTTACTAGTTGTTGTGTATCGCTGCTATGTTGCCTTGTTTTCACCAATATATTTACATAATTTGAGATTTCACTCATATTCTGATATTTTTGAGTTGTAGGAACTTGCCAGCAAGAACAAATACCTCAAGGATATGATCAATCATCTCCGTAATCTTGTCGCTGATTTATCGGCATGGCAAAGCCCTTGTTAAGTATGACTTTAAATTCAATGTTTCTAACTTGCGAAATCTACTGCCGTGGTCCTTACCTCGTGTAACTGTGACATTAGCATTGATTGGTTCACAAATATGGAGTTGTTTTTGTCATTTACTCTTGCGACTTGGAAGTTTGGCCTATTGCTACATCCATGGCTACAAATAGTCTCAATAAAGGGGTTCGTAAGAATATTGTGCTGCTAAATATATATATCGCACAAAAGTTGTTATTTACGTATTACATTTTCTTATTAGCATCTAAACTCATCCTTAAAAGTAGTAGGAACATACGTAAACATCATATCTACGTCTGAAGTCAAGAAAACTTGGAAAGAGAGAATTTTTATGATGCGTACACCGACTCTATTATGCTACAACTCGACCTCCTGGTGATGGGAATAACACCAGCTTAGATGAAGCCGAACCAGATACATGTAAGTTTTTTGTGAATTTGTTTATGTATGTAACCCATCTTAAAGCTATATTTTTGACAATGGAATGATGTAATATATATTCTCATAATTTAAAATCCTGAAACACCCTTTAGTTACCATTTTCACATCACGATTAACATGAGATTAACCTTTTTTTTTTAAAATAATTAGATTAATCTTTGAAATAATTGAAATAACCTTTCCGATTATGTAAAAATTTATTGAAGGTTTAGCAGATTAACACCATTTTCGTACAATTATTTCATTAAATTTTTTACTCAATGTTATTGTTTTTTTAAAATTTTAAAAGAAAAAAGCTTAGAAATAAATTACCGTCCTTTAGAAAAATGAGAATTATTCCCTTTTTTAGAAAAAGAAATATAATATCTACTTATTTTTTATTTAGCGATCGATTTTAATTGGAAAAGTTCTTATTTCTAATTTTGGAACTTTATATATGAAGTTGGATTGGAACCAGTTAAGAAAAAATGAAGAAGTTGAGGAGGGGTGTGAAACTTAACAATAAGCCTACCTAACGAAAGTAGTAACAATTACATGGCAAACATTTTGTTAAGGGGGTAAAAGTATTGGTGGGACTTACAACATGAAGAGTTACAACTACCTTGTTAATATCTATACATATTGTGTGCTTGGGTATTTTTTTCAATAAGTAATATGATTTATAATAAAATAAAAGTAATATCATCATAATTGTAAAAGTAACATTTGGAAAAAATGAAAAAAAGACGAATTGATATAAAAAAGAGAAAAATTAGTTGAGAAAAAATGAACATACCGTGATATCACTAATAATTTCACACATAATCACTAAATTTCAATAAAAAAGAATCTAATAATATGGGAAGAAAAGAGGAGTTTGGGGTTTGTGGCAATCAAATAGCAGTTCAAATCAAATAAGCAGATGAGTTTGGTTGGTTCAAGAGCAATTCAGGTCAGATAAGCGGACCAGGTTGAAGACTTTAGATCAAGAGCTGATTAGTTGAACGTAACATTACAGATCAGCTTATCAGACATACTTTTAGCATTTCAAAAATCTTTCAGATGTTGACTCAGAAACTACTCAGATATTAAATTCGTTGATTCTATGGATACATCGTTTATGGCAGAGAATAAAGATTGAAGTATTGAGACACATCGAAGCTGGCTTTCATAAGCAATAGAGGAACAGAGCATTTAATGCATGATACCATTCTATGAAAGCTACGCATGAAAGATTAAATTATCCTGGTACTGCTTCAGAAAAGCTACATTTATCAAATTGATGTGAGTACCATTCATATTTATTAACATTGGAACAATCGTTATAGCCGAATATTAAATCAGATCTATCATTTTGAAGCATTCATTTATTTGTAAAAGAAGTTGTACACTGACAGAGAGTGTTTCTGTTCAGTTTGAGTTCTAGGAGTTTCAACTCATAACGTATTAATTGAACATAAGTGGGCTTGTACAACAGAATTGTGCCAATCAAACTCTTCTAGTGAATCTTTCTGGAAATAGAAGAAGGGGAGATGTATAAGCTATGTCTTCGAATTTCATAAATAAATTCGTGTTTCATTTACTTTAGTACTGGTTTTAATCTAGTTGTTTCCCTATATTTTAGTAGCTCAAGATATTAGATCAATCAACATATTTATTCACCCCCTCTAACACGCTCCCGATCATATCATGTGGTGCCAGAGCAGAGTTTCTCAGAATTTGAACTAAAATTTTAAAATGGATTCTTTCCATAAAATTTCTATGTTTTCAAAAGAAAACCATGACGATTGGAAGATACATATGTAGGCTCATATGAAATTTCAGGACGATGACCCGTGGTATATCATTACATATGGCCGATGAAAATGTTGAAAGCCAACACAGCTGTTGCTATTGTCTGGAGCACCTAAGTTGACAGAGAAACAAGAATTGAGTGGACTACCGAGGATAAGAAAAGGTCACAATGTAGCTAAGGATATCCTCTAAAACTCTTGATGAAAATATGTTTACTAAAATTAAAACTGATCTTATGTCAAAGAAACTTTGACGAAGTTAACCCAACTTTGTAAAGCAACATATATCAAGTCGAACAAGTTGACTGTGGTCATTCGAAAATTCAAAAGCATCAAGACGAAGCATGATAAACGATGAGCGAGTTCGACGAAATAATCAGCAGCATCGTAATAGAGATGGCTACACTCGGGAAGGAGTATAGCAACAGGGAGATCATGCCGAAAGTAATGAGAGCACTCCCAAGAGAGTAGATGTGAAAATCGTAGCCATGCAAGAATCCAAGGATCTCAAAAAGTTGGAGTTACAAGATTTCTTTGTGGATCTCAAAGCTGGAGACCAGCAGGGAAGAAGAACCATCGACATACCCAGCCAAACAAAGCATCAACAACCTCAGATGGAATACTAATAAAGTTAGTTGAATAGCTGAACAATGGTGTCATGTGTATCCTTGTAAAGAAGTTTGAAAAATTCATGAGGAATAACCAATCTAACTTTAAAATTTTCAATAATAATGCTAAAAAAGAATCAAATTCTATTGATCTCTCTTGATTTAATTGAGGCCGAACAGGAAACTTTGCTGTGAACTACACCAATGCTGAAGAACGATGACAAGAAGTATCTGAGTGAAGAAAATCAAAGAACGACAAGGAACGTTCAGAAAGAAAAGAGATCAAAAGGTGCTGGTGGCCGAAAAGAATAAAAGCAAATGGGTTGAGACAGAACAGATGATTCCAACTTAATAGAATAATCAAATGAGAGCAAAAAGGAATAAGTTAACTATCAAATGGTAGATGACAACCTCGACAATGATGAGGTATTTGATTTCTTTTTTTACTGAATTTACATGTGATGATCTCATCACTGTACTAAAAGAGATTGTAATAGAGTATAAGTGTAACGACCCATACTTTTCTTAATGGAATTTAAGAGTTTTGGGATTCAATTGAAAGTCATAAAAATTTTCAAACATCGAAATAATGGATCGCTACTAACTTTCTGAACTGAAATGAGAATAATATTCCAATTCACGATGTGAATGAGAATCAGATGTTATTATTGAAAGGTGAGAAAACTAGAAATCTGGTACATCAAATAAAATGGTTTACATCATTTTAAGTCTGAAACAGATTTATACAAAATAACTAAACTAGAAATCTTTCATGAGACAAAACGACAGTAAAAGTTTCTGTACAATACTAGGTCACCCAAAAAGGAACCATGAAATCTGTAACAGAAAGATAGACACTGAAGTCTGGTGTCCATGATAAACACCTCCTTCCTTTCTGTTCAGCTCCCTCCAGCTCCTAACTCTTCATTACCTGCACTCAATGAAAATTAGTGAGCCAAAGGCCCAGCAGGTAAAGTCTGGAAGTATCAACATAAAATACATTCGTTCGTTAACTAGAACATACTGGAGTCTGAAAATTTAAATACGCTCAAGAATAAACAAGCGTAAAACATACAGAGAAATCTGGAAAGGAACGAAAGCATAAAACATGAATCAATTCTGAAAACATTTTCTTTTAAACATACGATAGAGCTGTGATTAAAATCACACTTGTGCTCTTCATTTCCTTTCTGAAATTATGACAACACTTTAAACATTTGGTCCATTTCGTTTGATCAAACTCCTGATATCAGTCTTAGCACTATGACTCATTGTTGAAGGGTATATAGATCCGTCGATCCATAATCCTGATCCTTCCTGGGTTTTGAAGGGGTATACAGTTCGTCAACCGTAATCCTGATCCTTCCTGTGGACCCTTTTTGTTGTCATAACTTAAAACATTTCTTAAAACATTCTGCTCTTTCTTTATTTCGTGAGATCTGTTTTCTTACTCTTGAACGTTTACTGGTTTTCTTTTGTCAAATGATGTTCTGGAATGCTTCGAAGTTTTCTGTAATACTTGCGAAAATGAAAACTGAATAAAAACTCTCAAATCTAATCAATTGAATCGAATAAATCTCTTGAATTGATTCGGAAATGAATATGGATTCCAAATCTATGCTTTCTGTATCAATCGAAGAAGTAGAGGATGAAAGCTGGTTTAGGCGTAAATGTCTCGATGAAGAAGAAACAAACCAGATCTCTGTTGGTCAACCAGATGTCAACGGTCAACTCAGAAGTCAACAATTTATAAAAGGAATCTGCTCTATACCAGACCTCAGATATAAACGGGAGAAATCTGAACTAAAGGAACAGGTGAAATCTGAATGAACATAAGTATTTCAACGAAGAAGACCCACTTCAGATCTCATGAACAAAGATAGAAATCTGAACTTAACTTAACACGTAAACAGACCTCTACTCTTAGAAAGCTGTTCATCATAGAAATTCAGCGATGGTATAAGAACCAGACTTCATACTTAACCGTGTGGATAAACATGAATTATCACGGTTACCTTCTTCTGAAGAACTCAAAATATCTTACGAAATTTCTGGGAAAATCAAATAAGCTACTTGTAAGCTACGTCGATGAATGAATCATTGGAAAACTAAGAATTTACCAGACGAACATCATTAAACCATTTTCTAAAACATCTTTGAATCAAAATTACAGTAAACGTAACTTTTGCAAAAACAGAGCATGAACTTCTGGTTTTCTTAAAGAACAGACGAAGCCATCTTCCTCTTCTTTAAAACATACATAAACATATAAACCAGAATTGAATATATGCTTTCTATTGAGTGAGCAAGAAACAGAATTTACTTACCTGAAAACTTTAACACAACAACAACAGCAAATCCAGCAAACTTCTACGCATCGCCTGTTTCTTTTAAAAACTTTGAAAAGATTTTGTTCGACTTCTTCCAAGAGAGCACCACTTCTAAATGATTAAATTTGAAGATAATGATGCATGAAGCAGCTTAACATC
Source organism: Dorcoceras hygrometricum (assembly GCA_001598015.1). NCBI lineage: Eukaryota > Viridiplantae > Streptophyta > Magnoliopsida > Lamiales > Gesneriaceae > Dorcoceras > Dorcoceras hygrometricum. Next base: position 47,553 of record KQ995676.1, read on the forward strand.
CTATTTATATGCTTTAAAATGTCTAATGAAGGAAAACACGTTCAAACAATATGCCACAATCTACTAAAAGCGTACTCTGTTTTAAAATAAAAGATGCACAATGAACCCGAACGTTTTTATTAAAACAAAAGATTCAATTGGCTTGTAGAAATTGACTAGACATCTGCTATAATTGCATTCTTAATATCTGAATATCAACCCATAATAAAATGAAGGCTGAATCATTGCGTAAGACGTGAAATCTGGACGCACATAACATGAAATCTGGAAATCTATCTTTTAAAGAAAGAAAACTAAATAACATACACGTGAAATCTGAAACTTGATCTATTCATGGATCGAAATAAAATAGCATTATAATCTCTCAAATCTCATAAATTACTAATTGTGGACTATAAAAAGATCTGGTCGTTACAATAAGAGACTTTCGCAATCATTTGTGGAAGTCAAGACGGAAATAAAAGTTTGAAAAACAAGTCTAATTAATCAAGATGTCCTCAGCTTGATGAGTCAGACAGCTTAAAGACTGAGATGAGTAAGCTGATTACTGAAAATGAAAAGTTGCGACATGAGTTAAAGTGATGCTTGCTAAAAAACAAAGGCTAAATCAATTAGTAAGCACATGGACGAAGTCTTCTGTTTCTTTGAACAAGATGCATGAGGTTCAAAATTTGTCAACGACGAACTAGTGTAGGTTTTAACACCAATCAATGCAGTCGATATGAAAGTTGTTGGAACTGTGTAACAGATTAGATCTTAGTTTTGATGAACACAAAACTTGTTATTTTGTATCTATAGTTTACGTGAGTGTGCAGACTTAGCTAGGTTCAGATCAGATTAGATGCAAGCTGAAAAATGACGAACTGAGTTCAATTGAGAAGATGTCTAGGCTGATTCAGTAGCGGACGCCCAAACTGATCCAGCAGATGACATCCAAGCTGATCTAGTTTAAAGCAAAGATCAGCACAGAAGAAACCAGTTCAGGGAGAACAACTTAGAAGGTAACAAGATCAGCTCGAAAGCAACCAGCTTAGAACAGTTCAGCTGAGAGCTGAATGAACTATGACATCGACCAGAAAAGCTCAGAGAGAACATATGAGAGATTCAGATCAGAGATAGATCAGCAAAGAGTCTTTCAGCTTACCGCACAACAAGAGCAGCTTAGAGAAGAAGAAGGAAACAACTCAGAGCAAAATAAAGATGAACGAATCAGCTTAGAGCAAGAGCAGCTGAGGGAGAGCTTCGTAGTGTATCAGCTGAGAGAAGATCAGCTGAAAGGGGGTCAGCTGAGAGGTGATCAGCTGAGAAGAAGAAGAAACAAGATTGAAGAGCAGATAAGAGCGAGACTCGGAATAGAACAGCACAGAGCAGATCAGCTCAGGAGGCACTCAGCTTAGGAGGCATCAGCTTAGTGTAGATCAGATCAGAGCGAAGCAGTTTGAGCGCGAGCGTATGCGTAGTCTAGATTAACGTAGTTCAAACTGATTTGCTATATAAACATAAGGTTCAGTACAAGTTCAAAGACATTAAATGGTCAGAAACCCATCTACGATGAAAGAAAAACAAGGACACAATGTCAGGAACTTTACAGAAGCAATTCAACGACTAGAATATTGTGTCCAATGGTAGCATAAGATCGGAGACCTTATTTATACAAGCTGAACCGATGAAGAAAGCGGTGTGAAGGGAAGAAAATAAAAGAGAAGAGGAAGAAGTCGACGATCAACAACAAGGAGCTTAATTTTCTATGTCGATTGCTTATTCTATCAGCTCAGACAGAGCAATTCCCAGTGTTTGAGACACAAGAGAGTTATACAATATAAATGTTTAAAATCTTACACACAGATTCACTCATATATAGGAGAGCCGAGAGTTGAATAAAATACTTGAGTGAATCACACCCAAAATACACAAACAGAGTCTTGGCACGAAGACTTTAAACTCAGTATTTGTATTCTTTGAACAGAGACGTTAAACATGTTCTTGAGTGATGGAGTTCACACAACCTATGAGCTATTGTGCAGTAGAGTTTAGGAGTTCAGCTTTAGCGATACCAAGCTGAGTGGATTGTGTACACAGAGTTGTAGCAATCAAAGTATTCTAGTAGAGCCTTCCAGATTCGGAAGAGGGGAGACGTAGGAGCGAGGCTACAAACTTCCACAAACAAATCCAGATGAGTTCTCTACAGCTTTCCGCATACATTCTTGTATCGCATTTTTTTGAAACCATCATCTTTAGATTTTAAATCTTAGAGAGTATATTCAAATGTTTTTCAATTGGTTTTTATACCTAATTTGATGTACTTCTCGGTGCTATTATTTTCAAGAATCAGAGCTATTTGCAGTCGTGTTTTCAGTCTTTCAAATTGCGCGATCTGTTTCCACTATAGCGCGCGATCTGTTTTTGATCCCAACAAATGGTATCAGAGCAGAATGTTTTTGACAAGAGCATTCTTTTTAAAATTGAAAATTTAAAGGTTTTAAAAAAATGTTTTAGGATATTTTTACAAAGACAGAGAGAGGAAATTTTTTTGAATTCCAGCATTGTTTTTCCTGTCGAGCAGACACAGGTTGCACGAGACCTATGCGGATGCCAATTTCTTTGATTTTAGTTGTACCAAGTTTTTGCACATGGGACAAAATAAGAGAAAATAGAAGAAAATCTATGAATTTGAAGATCATTTATCTTTTATTCTGAGTAAATGAGAATTAAAATTTACGTGCTCTGATGTTTCTTAAATTATTTTCATTGTGGAAAAATCTCTTTGTGCTACAAAAGTTAAGGTTTTAAAATTTTTTTATAAAGATAGGGGGAGAAATGATTATCGAATTGCAGAGCAATTTTCCGAAAGAAAAGTGAAGTAATATCTCTTCTGTCGTGCTGACACAAATCACGAGCGAACTCTGTGGATGCCAATATCTTTAATCTTGATTGTACTAAGCTTAAGGAAATATGGAAGAGATTCTGTTAATTTATTATCATTTATCTCCTAATTTGTGTAGATGAGCAAAAATCAGTAGCACTCGTTCAGCTTTGTATTTTCTTATTCAGCTCAATCAGTTTTCGCCAAAGCTGTTTTTATTTGCTATTTGTGTTATGCTACAAAATTGTTTTAGAGATTTTAAAACTCATTTTATGAAAGATAAAGTGGTGTAATGAATCTTGAATAGCAGTAATATCTTCTATCGAGTTGACACAAATTAATGTGTGGACGCCATTTTCCTTGGTTATGGTTATGGTTATGCTTTTGATAGCGCATGTGACAGAAGCAGAGAAATATGGAATAAATTCTGTGAATTAAATGATAGATGAGAATTTTCAGTATCATACGATTAGATTTTAAAATTCACACCATGCATGCTGTTATCTGTAAACTATCGTCCCTTCAAAAGTGTTTTCTTTTCGAAAACACACATGCATTGTTAAGAATTCTTCAGCATGAATGTAAGTTGAAAAACTTTCTAGAAATACATATATAAAGTCATCTGGTCCAACCAGACATCACCTGAACAAATGTGCTTTGTTGCTAATGTGTCTAAATGTTGATTATGACATAAGAATCATCTGAATTGTAAAACAATTTTCGGTTTGAGTAATCATGATTTGGTTACCGGTTTGCATAAAATTTATTTTTAAAATGATAAATTTTTTAACTTGTCGGCTAGTTAAGCATATCAGGTCGACATTTAAGATCAAAGGGTGTAATTTTTCTTTCAAAGCTCGGTCGTGCTACATATGGAATTATTCGAACCAATACCAGTAAGTAATAAGCTTAGGGGGAATGAAGTATACCCTAATTATCATCGAAGATTACTCAAGATTTACCAGAGTAATATTTTTAAAATCAAAATATCATAATGTTGAACAACTAATAAAAATTTTGAAACCTAACCAAATGAGAAATTTTGTTCTATCAATCGGATAAAGGGTCCTTTAGGAACTAAATTTAAAAATTAAATTTTTGTCCTCCTATCTCAAAAATCAAGAAATTAGGAGTGAGTTCTCTGCAGGTCGATCTCCTCAACAATAAGGGTTCACTTTAGTGTGGGAATCAAAATTTAAAGGAAGTTGTAAGAACAATGCTTGCTGATTCCAGGATTTCACAAAAATTTGGGTTGAAGCGGTGAATAGTGCATGCTATACTCAGAACAGATTGATAATTAATAAGAATCCTCAAAAATATCGTATTAGACCGGAAAAATTATGCAACATGAAATGGTATTGCATATTTAAGGGTATTCACTAGTAAATGCTTCATTCATAATAATGGTAAAAATCATATGACTGCCTTTGATGCTAAATCTGATGTTGGTAAATTTCTTGGTTTATTCAGCTGTTTGCAGAGTTTATCGTGTTTTTAATCAAAGAACTCCAAAATTTGAAGAATCTATTGATGCTATGTCTGATGAATCCTCTGTTGATTCCGTCACTAATGTTAACTTAAATGATCTGAGGAATCATTTAGAAATGGGCGATCAAATTGACTTACAAAATTATATCTCAACTTATGGTCAAAATGAATACACCACAAAGAATCAAGCTGAGATATTCCAGATAATTATAGACCAGGTCAAGCTGGTCCAAGGTATCAACAAATGCCGATCAGAACCCCTCGGACCATGTTTCCGGTGGAAGGTGACCCAACTACTCATTTGCATATCAGAGGCATATGTTAAATGAATATTTGAATTATTCAATTATGTATTATTTCTCAATTAGAACCCAGAAGATTTACGAGGCTTTAGTATATTGTAGCTGGACCGAAGCTATGAAAGAAGAACTTAGCAATTTGATAGAAACAAAGTATGTCACTTAGTTCTCAAACTAAACAACAACCAAACTGTTATAGGACAAAATGTGTGCATAGAAATAAATAAAATGAAAATGGAATGATAGTTAGAAATAAAGTTAGACTAGTAGCCCAAGATTTTAGATAAAAAGAAGGTATAGATTTCAATATAACATTTGCACCCCATATCAAGATTCGAAGCAATTAGGATTTTTCTCGCGTATACTTCGTTTAAAGATTTTTAAAGTATTTCACATTGATTTGAAGAGTGCTTTCTTGAATTGTATTTTGCATCGAGAAGTATATGTTGTTCAACCCCCTAGTTTTACTAATCGGGCTTTTCCTGATTATGAGTATAACTCGACAACCATTGTATTGTCTCAACCAACATCTAGAGCGTAATATGACACTTTATCTAAATTCTTGTTGGACCATGATTTCTTTATTGGTATTGATATACCTTATTTAAATTAGGTGATCACATTTTGTTAGTACAAATTTATGTTGATGATATCAGTATAGACTCAACTAACCCTATACTCCGCAAGAGGTTTTCTAAGTTGATGCAGGAACAATCCGAAATGAGCATGATGGATGATCTTACATTTTTTCTTAGATTACAAGTCAAATAGGTCGATAATGGAATTTCAATAATCAAGCTAAATATACAAAAGAGCTTCTGAAGAAGTTCTAGATGGAAAATTACTCAGCTGTCATTCTCCAATGAGTGCTTCAATCAAGCTGGATAAAGATCAAGATTGAACTACGGTTGAGGTATATTTATATAGAGGTTCAATTGGATCTTTGCTTTATGTAAGTGCTAGCAAATTAGATATCATGTTTGTTGTTTATATGTGTTCTAGACTCAAGCGATCCCAAACAACCACACTTTATTGCTGCAAAAAACATTTTTAAGTATCTGAAGGGAACCTAGAATGTTGGGGTCTGGTATCCTAAATACTGTAGTTTTAATATAATTGAATATTCAGATTAAGATTATGCAGATTATAAAAATACCGAAAAAATACATTCTAGTTATTATGATACAAATTGATTTCATGGTTCACTAAGAAGTAAATTTTATAGCCACGTCGACAATAGAAGCTGAATACTTAGTTGATGGAAGTTGATGTGCTCAACTGCTCTGGATTCAACAACAGGTGAGAGACTATGATTTGAGACGGCAAAATCACCAATGTTTTGTGACAACACAAGCACAATCACGATGACAAAAAAAATCCAGTGCACTCCAAAACGAAGCATATTGACATTAGCCTCACTTTTATAAGAGACCATGTAATGAAGGATATCTGACTGCAACATGTTTAAACAGATCAACAAGTTGCTGATATCGGACTCTAAGTTTCTTACTTTCCTACATACTTGGTCTACTTCATTAATTATCCATGCATCAAGGGGGAACACCAGATCGAGTTGATAGGTTAAAAATTTGACTGACATGAGTTGAGCTGGATGGTCAGCTCAGTCTTATACTCAGCTCAATTTTATCATAACTCGAGCATTCTCCGGTCTGTAAAAATATTAAACTTTGAATAGTTATTTTTATTCCTTTTATCACGGGTGTAAATATTTTAAAATGGTTTAACATACAAAAATCCTTTTGAATTTTAAAAAAGTCATTCCCAGGCAGGCTTACATGTATCCTGACTTGTGTTTACTGAACTGTTCACATTTCCATATATACCAGGCTTCTTTACCTTCCTCTTACGCATATTCAAAATACTTTGCAAATAATCTTGCAAAATATATTCTCTGGGAAAGCTTGCAAATTTTTTTTTTACTCCTCAATAGTTGCTGAATTGGCGTCCTTCACCAGCAATGCTATCAAAGCCGATTTAAAGTTGTCTACATGTTATCAGATGAGGAAATGGTAGCCATGTTCCGCTCTTTGGAGTCATCAAGGCTAAAGGGCTTTTTGGCCTGTCACAACCACTTCTATGAGGGAGCTTTAAGTCAGTTCTTCATCTGTGCTAAATTTAAGAGCAGACGGTGGTTCGTAAATTGGTGGACAGCAAGTGTGCGTCAGTCAGGAGCTCTTCACTACCCTGTTCAGCTGCCTACGGAAGGGATTCAGACTTTTTTTTATCTGCCTCAAAAGGACATTGAGGCAATGAAGAAGCAAATTTCTTGACTGAGGTCCATTTCCATCCGTCAAGCAAGAACAAGGACATGAAAGTGGAATATTGGTTGTTGAACGATATCGTAGCTAAGTCATTGACTGCCAAGACTGGCTCATTTGACACAGTAACACTACAGAGGTTTGAGTTGATGGTGGCTATTTAACAGTCATGAAAGTCAACTTGTCCACCACTCTCTACAGTATTCTGGTGGCAATGCTTGCTACTCTTGAGAAGCAGTCACAGGGCTACGATGTTCAAATCACATGGATTTTGGAAAGTCTTCAGGTCAATTTTTGGGATCGACTGCTCTCCATATCCACAAGGTGCTTAATGCTAAATCCATGGAAATATACAAAAGTAAGAACACAATGACTGTGCTGGATTTATTAGCCATTAAGAAGGAAATTGGAGAAGCTGAAGAAGGAGCTAAGAAGAAGAAGATAGCTGGAGACATGGGCAATCAGAGGAAGCCCGCTATCAAGAGAAAAGCCATAGTTGTCTCATCTGAGTTGGATCGAACTGACTCAGATCAGGAGACACTTAAAAAAGTCTTTACACTACACCAATCCAGAAGAAGAGGACCAAGATGATTAAACCAGTGGGATAGCTCAAGGTTACTACTGCTCCTGCTCCTGTCCAAACACTTAAAGGTATCTCTATTCAAGAAAAGGAGGACGGGGCACCAGCAGTCAAGTTGCCTCAGCTGGACCATAAGGGTAAAGGCAAGGTATTTTGATCGAGGTTCTAAAGCCTTCATCTGCTGTACAAACTGCAGTGGACTTTGTACTGGATAAGGTACAACAATCTGTAACATCCTCAATGGCCAAATTTGTTGATGGGTGACTTATAAAGTAGCAGTTCAATTTAGTGAGGCAAGACTTTGAAGAAGCTGCAAAAGCTTGGCAAGATTGAGAATCAGGTTCTTCTGTGGATAGAAACTGATCTGATCACAAGTGCTATGATGAGGAGAGATCTGTTGGAGACGAGCAGGGAGAAGTGTTTGAAGCACTTGACTGCAGAAAGGACTCATCGCAACTGGCTACAGCAGACGGGGCGTGCCTAAGCAACGGGATGAAGAGTTGCTCAAAGTAAGTGAGCAAATCGCGATTTTTAAGGACTCACATGAGCTTATATCTACTCTTCCAACATCATGTGGGATTTATACAAACGAGCAGAAAGATGACGCTTCGGATGAGCCTTTCCTAAAGTCCAACTGGAGGTTTATGAGAATGATGATAGAGCAGCAGCACAAGAAGCCTTTGCTGAACCTCCACTTGAAGTCCAGCTAACCACAACTAGGGCACCTCAAAGGACGATGGAGAGGCAGCTCAAGCTGATAAGCCTTTTAGTACAAATCTTTCCATCCTTGTACCTTTTCAGATTGTGCTTCCAGAGCATTCTGTGTCACCTCTATCTCAACCTTCCTAGACTAAACTTTTATCTCCTCTAGCCCAACTTTCTTTATCTCTTGTTCAACCTTCTTCTCCTCCACTCCACAATTCAACCTCCATTGGTACATCTGTTGAGATTCTTCAGATTGCATCCCAAGCAGCAGCTCGCGCCGAAGCCACTGCTGAAGAAGAAATGCAGTTTGAGAAGCTAGAGTTGAGTTATCTCATAATATTTCCTTGCAAGTTCAAGCTGATGAAGGTACTTCGTATTTTCAATATTCTGCTGCTCTTCATCATGCGATGATCTCATTGGGAAAAGAATTCATCAACTCCAGGCAGATCAACTAGCTTCATCTACTGATCTGCAAAGCTTCAATACCAGTGTATCGTATCAGCTCATTATGCTAAAGATTTAAATGAACAGTCCAAGACTACTGATGCGTTTAAAGGCTATCATCCCTGATCGGATGCCAACCTCACCTGTCAGATTGATCGAACCACGATAGAAGTATTGCATCATATCTCAGTTCTTGGCAACAACTAGCTGAAGTTGTGGATGCTTTGAAGGGTGGTGCAGCTTTGCAGATCAGTAGATGGAGTGATCTGGAAACAGCTCTTCATCATGTGATGATCTCATTGGGCAAAGAATTCATCAACTCAGGACAGATCAGCTCACTTCATCTGGTTCTTTGGCAACAGCTTAGCTGAAGTTGTGGATGCTTTGAAGGTGTAGGGGTACCGAAGAAAAATAAATATAACAGATCAGTTGTAAGTTTTTAGTATAATGATTCAGATTAGTACATATATCAGTTATATTAGTACATTTTTCTTTTGGAATCAATGAAAGAAATTCTTTCAATAGATAAAATTTGGTAAAAGATCAAATATTCCAAGTTTTGACATCACCAAAAGAGGAAAATTCTTGAGTATGATTTAGAAGTTTTGGTAATAACAAAACTATATTAATGAATAAGGAATTTAGACAAGACAAAACGGTTACAAATTGATATCCAGCTGTACAGTTTCAATATATATTATTGATTTGGATAAGATATCGGACCGATAGAACTATGCTCACAAACCAGTTGAGCAACTTAAAGAATAGTTCAGATTAGTTGAAAATTTTGGATAAGTTGGAGTGAGTCAGCTGTAGAGCAGTTCTGGTTAAATAAGCAGATTAGTTTGGTTGGTTCAAAAGCAATTCAAGTCATATAAGCAGATTAGGTTGAAGAGCTCAGATAAAGAGCAAATCAGTTGAAATGAAACAAAACAAATCAGCTTATCGGACATACTTTTAGTTTTTTAGGAACTTTTTAGATGTTGACTCCGGAAATCTCAGATATTAAAGCTGATGGTTTTAAAGATATATCATTTACGACAAAGAACAAAGATCAAAGTATCGAGAAATTGAAGTTTGTCTTCATAGCTTTAGAGGAACATAGTGCATTTAATGCATATTACCATTCTAGGAAAGCTACACATTAAGAATTAAATGATCATCGTACTATTTCAGGAAAGCTACATTACTTAGAAATGATGTGAGTACCGATTAATGTTGGGATAATTGTATATATATTCGGATATTAGAAATCACATATACAAAACACACAAAGGAGAATAAGTGATCTATCAAGAAAAGTGAAATCGCTGTTAAAAAAATCAATCCATCGCCATTCTTGAGAACCTCAACTCTCATTCATTAATACTTGTTAGATCTTTTAGGATCATTTTTAAGCATTCATTTATTGTGAAAGAAGTTGTACACTGACAGAAGAATGTTTCTGTTCAGTTTGAAATCTAGGAATTTCAACTCAAAACGTGTTAATTGAATATAAGTGGGTTTGTACAACGAGATTATACTAACCAAACTCTTCTAATCAATCATTCTGGAAACAGAACAAGAAGAGACGTAGAAGCTTTATCTTCAAACTTCCCAAAAAATTTGTTCTTATTAAATTACTTATTGTTTTTAAAGTTACTGATTAAACGAGCTATTTTTTCATACTTTGTAGCTCGAGATATCATATAAGTTTGAAAACCAAAGTTAGCTGTTAAGTCAGATTTAACGAAAAATTAAAAGTGTATATCCACCCACTTTAAACACGCTTCTGGTCCTATATATCTTGAATTATTTTATATTCTGAAATAAATCAATGAGTATAAAAAAACTCAAGATGAAACACAAGATTGTTTGAAAATTAAAAAATATTTATTATCAAAAATATTTTTAACAATATGCAAACATGTAAAATAGATTCCAATATTATTTTTCGTTCTCTTAAAAGGCCTCGTCGAAGGCGATATACTACAAGTATTGACATCGCGCAACCCCCGCCTGGTAGCGCTTACCTAGTAAATTTTCCTCTCTGCGACGGTGGTGCGGCAGCTTCCATGGCGGATGAAGGGGAAGAGAGGGCTGTGGAGCAGCAGCTTGAGTTCCAATTGAATGAGCAAAAGGCATCACTCGAGGCCGTTGCTGATGCCCTTTTCTCCGACCCCTCCAATGCCGAACTTCTCTCGGTACCGCCCCATTTTAACCGTTACCGCGTTTTTTTACATGACATGTATATGCTGACCGTCATCCTTGGGTATGATGAAATTTGACTGTCATAAGTGCTGCAGCTCCATCATTGAATTTTTAGTGGAGGAATGAATTGATGTTCTATTTGGGTTTGATTTGTGATGGTTTAATTTCACCCAGCTTACATGCTACTGCTTGCTTCCATTTTGTTTTCCAATCGCTCCACTCCTCCCTGTAAGCTGTTGACTTGGAATTATCTTACTTTTAGTGTTTGTTCTATTGAGATGTTGGTTTGCTAATATGTTACTGTACCATTGTTTCGCAAGATTATTCATTCATTCATTTGTTTATTTGTGCATTGTGAAATGAACCTTTGATTGCTTCTCAGTAAATGAAGAACAGAGATAGATGGAGTCAGAACTGAACAAGTAGGTGATATAATAAAGGACCTATAAAGAATATGAATTGCGATAAATCATATTCCCAACCAAGAACTTTATCTGCGCCTCATTTTCCTCTCCTGTTATTGTGAAAGTATATGCCCTCTCTTGTTGCCCATATGCAACAAGGACTAAGACGTCATCTTGCATACACATTCTGATTTGGCATTGAATAAGATTGATGCTACTCAGGTTAATTATTTACATCTTTATCAATGAATGACGGTCTGTCAGAAAAGTAAATGGTTTGGTTTAACTGAATCTTTTGCTTCTGGTTTCATTCTTTTTACTTCTGAATAGGTACATTTGGAGCTTGTTCAGGCCATAAAAGATGCTGAAGAGGGGCTCTTTCAGCTGAAACGGGCAAAGTTGCTACGAGAGGCTGATTATGCATTGCGAGGTTCTCTGTATGATGGTGATGTAAATGTGGAGCCTATTCCTACAGGTGTTGAATCGGAATCATCAGCAGACCATAGCTACTCTATTGGATCAAAATGCAGATTCCGTCATACCAACGGACGGTGGTACGATGGTCTGGTTGTCGGGTTGGAAGGCCCTGAACATGCAAAGATTGCTTTCCTTACTCCAACATCTGAAAGCATGTTGGTAGGTCTAGTAGCCATTCTATCTTCTCAATTCTGTCCGTTGTCTTTTCCCATGGCTTAGTTAGTTGCCATTTCTCCTTTCTTTCATTCTTTTTGACTTTTTGTCTACCGGCAACTCGCAAGATGGTTTAATATATATTTGTGGTTTGAAATTTGAGTTGAGTGTGTCTTTGACTTGAGTCAGTAGGCTGTTCATGTTGAATTTTATCTGATATTTTGTAAAATGTGAAGTCGATGTTTACTTTTTTAAAATTTTGCTTATTAAATTTTATATATATTGATTATGGTCTCAGAGAGTATCCCTTTGGCATCTTTAGTTGACAATTGATCAGCTCTGTAGTTTTTGAAGGAGAAATTCCTTTCAAGTTCTAAGACACTGTGGAAGAATTTATAACCCTGAATTCTAAGGTACTAATCAAAATGTGTTCATCTGCATTCATACTAAGTACTCTCTAGGAGATCATGTTATCTTTTCGGTTTCTAGTTACTAACATTGTAACTGCTGTCTAGAGGTCCAGGATTCTAAAATGTCTTGTTTTGTGACATATTTACTCATTCTTTTGAATATATATTTTTATTTTATTTTTCGAATGGGATGGGCTGGTTCTGATGGATTGTCACACTAACACTAGACCACCTAAGTGCAGATGTGCAAGTTCTTTCTGCAGCAACGATGTCGATTTGGTAGTAATTGCCGCTTATCACATGGTATGTTGCTAAGCATGAGAAGATGAAAAACATAAATTTTCAAGATGATTCTTCTCCTTGCTGATACTGAGTCTCTGTTATGTTTCATTTGATGTATTATCTCTCCCACCTTCAGAGAGCATATACTAATATGATAATCTTTAAAGCAGATGAATGTCTCGTGAATAATTGGTGAATGACTGCTGCTAAATTTTTTATTGATGTTATTGTCACATTGAGGCCATTATCTTGAATTGGACTGATCTAGTAATATTTGTTAGGTATCAATGTCCCAGTTTCATCTCTAAAGAAGTTCATACCTACGATGTGGAGCAATTGGCGGCAGGTTCCAGTATTTGGGCACTTTCAGATTCCAAAGCTGGTCTTTGGAGAGCAGCTGAACTAGAATCATGGGACGCAGCACTCAAAATGGGAGATGTTGTTTTTCGTGATGATGGAAGTTCAGCAAAGCTTGGTGCCGAAGCTATTACATTGTCTGAGTACTCCCACATGAGTGACGCAGAAGAGAGTGATACAAGTTCTGCCCAATCTGATTCTAGTGACTACGAACAAGATGCTGTTGAAGGTCTTGGATTTTTAGGCAGCAGCACGTCAAAGGGAGGAGTCCAGACAGAAACTGTGATTTTTGCTGAGTGGGAGAATCACACTCGTGGCATTGCTTCCAAGATGATGGCAAATATGGGTTACCGTGAAGGAATGGGTTTAGGAACATCTGGACAAGGAATGCTGAACCCTATCTCTTCAAGAGTTCTTCCACCGAAACAATCTCTTGATCATGCTCTCAAATCCCTTCAAAATGAAGAACACAGTGAAACAAGAAGAAAGAAACGTAGTAGAGGTGGTAAGAGAAAGCAGGACAAGAAGTTAGCAGCTGCTATTAAGGCTGCTGAAGAAGAAGAAGAATCAAAAGACGTTTTCTCTCTCATTAATACACAGCTCGCGATGCATGGTAAAGCTATCAATGGAGAGACCTCGAAGAACCAACATAAGAAGGCTGATGGGGAGGCAAAGAAAGAGGACAGACGGGCTCTGGTTGCTTTTGATGATGAGATAAAGAATTTGAGGCTTCAAGTTGAAAAGCTAGAAGAAATGGTAAATCGAAATCGGAAAGAAAAGGTGGTGTACGAAGCTGCCATGAGGAAGCTGGACGAAACTCGGAAAGCCTTGGCTGATTCTGAGGCTGCTCATGCTTCTGCGTCAAATTCAGTTGCTATAAGAGAGAGAGAGAAGAAATGGCTCAAGTTTTGAGTTGGTCTTGATGCTTCTAGTAATTTTTTTAACACTTATTAATATAATTTATCATTGATGGAGCTAGGAAGCGAGCTTTGCTGTTCGAGTCAAGCTCAAGCTCAAGCTCCATCGTGATTCAGGTTTTGTACCTTGTTATTTATGTAACTTGCTTAGATTGACTTTTATATGGAGGTTCTTCTGTCTATCAATGTGGTTGTTTTTACTGGTGAAAAAATCAAATATTTTGTATCGGGCTTTTGGATGTTGATTCCTATAATAAACATATCTCTTGTTTCTTATGATTGTTATGCCTTGACTTATTAATTTATACGGTAAATTATTAGGAGTTCATGTAGCTCATGTCGGAATAATCGTCTTCTTGGTCGGGGAAATGAACCTATTTGAACTGGTTCTTTCGTAGGCAAACTTGGGATTTGTGATTCCAGGTAAGATTAGAGCCGTCAAAACGGGTTAGGTCCGCGGGGCTAGCCCGCCCAGCCATAAAAAATAGGTGGGGTGGGCTACTAAAATCGTAGCCCGTCCGGATGCGAGCCAAAACGGACTGGTCCGTTTGGGTCGCGGGTTGTGGCGGGGCGGGACGGGGAGGGTTGACCCGTGGGTCATGGAAAAAATAATTATTAAATATTATATAATTAATATTCTTTGAATTTATCTTTATATTTGGCTAAAAATTGTATCACACATCTTTATTTATGCATGGTTTTGTATGATGAATTGGTTTTAAAAGATTTGAATTATTTAAAATGATTTATATGTCGATTTCGGCCGATAAATTTTTGAAAATCTAATTCATTTTTAGTGATAAATCCAATTTTAATTGAATTATTTCGAATGTGTTAAGTTTTTTTGAATTCTAGTATTACATATTTTGTGCACGGTTTGAATACATAATTTTCTCGCTTTAGGAACCCGCCAGATTGGCGGGCCGGCCCGTCCCACCCCGTTTGAAAACGGGCTACGGCGGGGCGCCAGTCCGTTTGACAATACTAGGTAAGATCCGTTCAGACCATGAGATCCTATTCTATCATACAAGAAGGTTGTAGCACAACGGCCGATTTTAAATATCTTTTTTCTCGGGATTCTAGATATCGTGAATACTATTCCATTTTGTGCCGCCACCAAATGTCCATATACATTTCTCCTATTCATATAGACCTGGCCACGGGCCGATTTAGCCCGTGGCCCGACCCAGAACCGGATCGGGGTCAACGAGCAGGTTAACCGGGTCATCGAGTTTGACCCAAAATCGGACCCGAACCGTGGGGGATACGGGCCGATTAAAGGGTTCCGGTACGCATCCTGTCGACCCGTCGGTTTCGACCCGGAACCAGCCCGACGGGTCGCCTTAATATTGTTTTCAAAAAAAGGCAAAAAACAAAAGAAAACGATCGACCTGCCGGTCTGGGCCAGGTCAGACCCGACGGGTCGACACGGCAGGTCGTCCGTTAGCTTATTAAAAAAAAACACAACGGTCGACCGTTTTTCTCAAAAAAAAAAATTGCCTATTAATACACCTACTCATTTCAATTCATTCCACACCAACTCACTCACAATCTTCTATTTCTCAATATTTCATCTCTTTATCTCATATTCTTATCTCTCAAGTTCTTAATCTTTTAAACTCTTCCAATCTCGTAATTTCTTAAGTTCTCCTAAATCCCTAGTTTCTCTTTTTTTTTTTTTACTCTTTCAACTATATACTTATTATAAATGACGGAATCAAGTCGTCGTCATGGTCGTAAGGGAAATTCTATTGTTCCCCCTACGACTGATGTTTCTCTATTAAATATCGACGATCTTGAATTTCTATTCTCCGACGATAAGAATACTCAACAAGAATTCGAAGCCCAGTCAACACACCAACAAAGTCAAGGGTGGTAAATTTATGTCAACCATCGATAGGTGGTAATTTTTTCATATTTGATGCACATGCCATATTTTCAACTTGTGTATGCAAGATGGTTTTAAAAGTTTAGAACTTTATAAAAGACCATTAGATCTACAATTCATTATCTGTGGACACATGCTCAAGTAATGAAACAATGGGGTAAATTTTATAAAATAAATGGCATGAGGCCGAAACAATTTGCACGTTATGTTCCAACACGTTGGAACTCTATGTACAAACTATTGTTGTCCACATTCGAATATAAATATTTACTATGTGCATTTTTTGGATAAATTTATTTGTAATGTGATGTATTTTTAGTGAACATTTAACTTCTAACGATTCCACATTAGTTGAATGCATTCTTAGGATGAAAACAAAATTTGGAAAAATACTTTTTAAATATTCCTGATATTATTTTATGTGCTATAGTTTTAGACCTGTTGGATCTGTGTAACAGATCTAATATAAATTTTGATGAACATAAAACCTGTTATAGTGTTTCTAACAGTTTAATCAAGTGCGCAGGACACAAGCTGGTTCAGAACAGAAGATGTGTACTGAACCAGCTCGCTGCAACGCACTCCTACGACCCGCAGCCGCAAAACTCCTAGCCACACCACTACACACCAGCCCGCAAGCTGCGTGCCACTAACTCACTTCTTTACTGTCTCATGAGAAAGGCGACACTTATTTACTGTCTCAATGCGAAAGACTACATACACTTGTTTAACGTCTCAGTGCGAAAGACAACTGGACTTGTTTAGCGTCTCTGTCCAAAGACTACAATGGAGAGTATTGAATCACATTCACTCTAATCTTTCTCGCTCAACTTTCGAATGTGAGTGAATGTGTGTGTGTATGAGATTTACAGTGTAAGCACAGTCTCTCAATACTAATCTTTCTCGCTCAACTTTCGAATGTGAGTGAATGTGTGTGTGTATGAGATTTACAGTGTAAGCACAGTCTCTCAATAATTAACTCTCACACACTCTGGGAAGTGCTCCGAGTTCGAGCTGTTTTTCATTGTCTTCCCAGGTTGAATGTTGTGCGTTTCTTGATTTTCTTTTTGGATTTCGCACAACTATACTCTCACTGTTTTGCGCATCACTTCTTCTGTTCCATTGCGCCTGTTTATAAAGCCTCTGCCTTGATTTATCCGTTTGACACAAAGTTGTAGCCGTTCTGAAAAGTCTTCTGACGCATATGTACTTTGTGTCCTTTGGCTTTTAATGCGTTGCAGGCTTTATGTGACTTGGGCTCTTTTCGTCGGCACTTCTGCAGCCTTTGATCACTTCGAGCTCTGTTTGCTTGTGCCTGATGTGGAAAAGACAAAACAAATCGGTTTGAACCAATTAATTTCGTCTTCGTAAGATTGTTCAAACTGCTTTGTTTGACCAGATTGATTTGTTTGGATCTGGTCCTTCAGCTGGTTTTTCTGTCAAGCCGGTTTCTTTTATTATCTCCCACAGAGCTCTCTCCTTATCCTCACCAGCTTCTTTGTTCTCATCTTCGAGCTGATCTTCTGGAGCTACTTCTGCATCTGTGCCTCTATTTGTATGCAGCTGAGCTTGTTCTGTTCTTTCCTGCTCTTCGAGCTGCTTTGAGGCACCAGCTTTACTCCATTCCCAGCTGGTCACCAATCAGCTGGTTGATATATCTGTGAGATCAAGCTTCTCACAGATATCATACGGCCAGCTGGTTTGTCTGCTCCTGGCTGGTCTTTTTAGCTTTCCTTTCGAGAATCGCTCTGTAATTCAATGCCACATGCAATGAATTTTGAAAGATTAAAAACTTTTTGCAGCATAGACAGGCTTTCGAAAGGATGTCAGAGCGTATATCTATTTTAAAATTGTTTAAAAACATTTCGAAATAAAATGCACTATTCAAGAACAACCTGCTCTGATACCACTTGTTAGGATCGGTTTACCCACTACATTACTTGTTATTTTGACAATAATCGGAACTTATACGGTGTAACCAGATCGAATGATAAGAGGCGGGATTGAGCAAGGCATTGAAGTCGGGTTACAATAACCAAACTGGTTCCAGCCGGTTGTTGAAATCAGCTTGATACAAAGCAATCGCTATACATGCTGGTTCCAGCTGGATGCTGAAACCAGATCGAGACAAGGTCGAACGATCTGGTTAACTTATCTTGAGCTGCAGCAGCTCAGTGTTCTTGAATACTTGTGCAATGAGATACAAATTGAGTAATGAATATAAATCATGCGGAAATAACTCAAACTGCACTCTAAATTCGAAGCTAGATTAAACAGTTTTATGCGTTTGACAAATATGCAATGCATGAATATGCAAGTACTGGAATCAGTAAAGAAAGATACGCTGATTTTTTTATGGAAGTTCGGAGCTCAATCTCCTACATCTCCCCTTCTTCCGCAACGGGAAGGATCCAGTAGAAGACTTTGATTACAACGACCCTCGCTGCAACCCACTCCTACGATCCACAGCCGCAAGAACTTCTAGCCACACCACTGCACACCAGCCCGTATGCTGCGTGCAACTAACTCACTTCTTTACTGTCTCATTGAGAAAGACGACACTTCTTTACCGTCTCAGTGCGAAAGACTACATACACTTGTTTAACGTCTCAGTGCGAAAGACAACTAGACTTGTTTAGCGTATCTGTCCAAAGACTACAATGGAGAGTATTGAATCACATTCACTCTAATCTTTCTCGCTCAACTCTCGAATGTGAGTGAATGTGTGTGTGTGAGATTTAAAGTGTAATCACTATCTCTCAATGTCTGGCCCCGTGCTAATTACTAACAATTAACACATAATAAGCGCATAAACACGGAAGCTTAAAATCAGGGCTTAAAAATTTTTGAAATACAATGGGCCTGAACTTCAAATCATACATTCAAAATATTCAATACTCAAATATGAGTTGACTCAAACTCAAATGCAACAAGTAACAACATAATATCAAATCAAATACAGATCCTCCAATACATGATAACACGGGGCATCCCCTGGTTCAATACATATCATATATAGACTGGGACTTAGGGACGCGGGGATCGACCAGCTGAACTTCCACTCTGCCCAGCTTGGTTACCTGAAGCTCCTGCAAATGGGCAACGCAGACCCAAACAAGACAAAAGCAGGAAACAAGTACGAGGTCAAGCCTCAGTACGAAGAGCTATCAAAGCATATAAACATGCAACATGCTATAAATCAATGCTATGAATGCATTAGGCTGTCAAAGGAAATCAGTCAACTAGGCCGGTGCAACAACCGACAAATCATATCATGTCGCCTCTATACCACGGTCTATCAACCGGGAAATCATCGGTCCGTGATCATCGGGGCCCGTCAGCCCATCGCAGCTCGGCGGTAGACACTCGTATCCGGTAGTCACCGCTCCGACGATAGCGTTGGACTTTTCGGGCACGACCCAACAGTCGGCCAGTCACAACGTGGCACCCAATCAGGTTATCAAATCAAATCTGTAAATCAGGCTCAAGATGTATGCATGAATGCCATTCAATATCCATGCTAGATGCATAAAATTTATAATACGTGAAGCAAAACATAACTCAATCAATTCTATCATCTAAATCCACGTAAGCCACATAACAGCAGTTCACAACATCGAAAAATAGACATGTTCACGCTCAAGCTGCTAAGGGCTGCTCAAATCGTTCCTTTCTTCTTCAATTTACCTAACAGAACTCAAAAAGGCACGGCCAGTAACAACTCAAGCTTACTGCCCTTGAAGCTTCCACGGCAAAATCCACTCAAAATTCCAAGAAGCTGAAATCTGCCAAAGATACCTAATATCTTAGCTCAAATCTGCTACAAACATACGTTAAACCTATGGCCAGAGCTAGCCTCAAGCTCTAAGCATCCACGCAGGTACTAACACAAGAAAACAACGCTCAATCAACAAGAAATCTCACCCAAAAGTTGGAAAGATAGGAATAGAAAGGTCTTTTCAAGAGGTTTCCAACTCTACCAAGAACTCAAAAAACGGAGGTCGGAATCAACGGGAAATGGCGATAGAAAGTGACGGTGAACAGTAGCTATTTCGAGGGTTTCGAGTTTGAGGATAAGAAATATCAGGTCTGGAATGCTCTAAGTGTAACTCAACGCTTATCTTTATATCCTCTACTCAATAAGCTACAAAGCAAGTCAAACACCGACAAAAACAGAGTCCTACAACTCAAATTATCGCAAAACATATCCCTCGCACAATAACAATGGCCACCAGATTCCTGCGCTTCAAAAATTCTTGCGTAAAAGCCAAAACAACCGTGTTTCGCTAAAAACAGATCTCACGCTAAAAGCAACAGATCTCAGCGCCTAAACTAAAACAGATCTCAGCGCTCCATACGTTGCTCTCGCAAAACGACGGCGTATGAGCAAAAACAGATTCCACGCCTGCGCAACATCAGATGTCAACGATTCTCGTTGACCAGCTCGTGAAATCTGCTTACGTCAGCAGATCTCTCACGCTGAACAGATCTCACGATCCAGCTTTCTCTAATTCGAACAGCTTTCACCAAAACGCAGCGTTTACTCTTCTTTTCGCGACAAAACAGGCAACGCTAAGGGAAAAACAGATCTCTATCAAATTCACTCTAAATCTCAACATTTCTCGACCAGATTTCACCCGAAAAACACAAACTAAAATCTGGACAATCCCAACTAGAGATCTGAATATTTTCCAAATCGGATTTCACCAAAATTCGAAATTCAGAAATCTAAATTCTTAATTCTCGTGACTAATCTAACTCAAAATCCGATTAATCACTAATTAGAAATCTGAATCCTCACATTCTCCCCACCTTAAGAGATTTCGTCCTCGAAATCAAAGACAAACCAAGGCAGAAAAAATCAAACATGCAAATTCAGGACCAACAACTCAACAAATTTAAAGCAAAACCAGAAATTTACCTGGAAATTTTGCACGATTAGTGCTCAAACAGAAGAGACCAATCCTGTCTCATCTTTTCCTCAACTTCCCAGGTCGCTTCCTCTCGGCCATGCTTGCTCCACTGGACATCACCAACGGAATTTTCTTGTTCCTCAGCTGTTTCTCCTTCCTATCCAAGATCTGCACCGGATATTCGACATAACTCAAGGCAGAATCTAGCTCAACTTCGTCAGTTCTCAAAACATGGTACGGATCCGGCTCATATTTTCTCAACATTGACACATGAAACACGTCATGCATCGCGGCTAACTCCTCGGGAAGCCTAAGTCTATAAGCCAATTGTCCAATCCGCTCGATAATATCAAAGGGACCAACGAATCTGGGAGCCAATTTGCCTTTAAATCTGAATCTCATCGCGCTCTTGAAAGGAGAAATCTTGAGAAAGACACGATCACCAACCTCAAACTCTAACGGTCGACGCCTTCTATTAGCATAGCTCGAGAAACGGTCTTGAGCAGCTTTCATCCTACTCCGAATCAAATCGATCTGATCCTTCATGTGCTGAACAAACTCTGGGGTAGAAAGCTGTCTCTCGCCCACTTCTTCCCAAAAAATCGGGGATCTGCACTTTCGACCATACAACGCCTCAAACGGAGCCATTCCAATAGTCACCTGGTAGCTGTTATTATACGAAAACTCGACTAAGGATAACGAATCCTGCCAGCCACCACTGAAATCCATCACCACTGCTCGCAACATATCCTCTAAAGTCTGGATAGTCCGCTCAGACTGTCCGTCTGTCTGTGGGTGATAGGCTGTGCTCCTCGTCAATCTCGAACTCATTGCTGCTTGCAGACTCTTCCAAAAGCGAGAAGTGAACCTCGGATCTCTGTCAGACACTATCGAAACCGGAACTCCATGCAATCTGACCACATGGTCGATGTACAATTTTGCCATCTTTTTCATCGAACACCTCACATCATAGGGAATGAAATGGGCTGACTTCGAGAGTCTATCAATCACAACCCAAATCGCATCGCATCCCCTACTCGATCGAGGTAGGTGAGTCACGAAATCCATGGCGATGTGCTCCCAATTCCATTGGGGCACCTCTAAACTCTGGAGCAATCCACCAGGTCTCATTCTCTCAGCCTTGACCTGCTGGCAATTCAGACATCTAGCAACAAAAGCAGAACTGTCGCTCTTCATGCCTGCCCATCAGTAGTGAGACTTCAAGGCATGGTACATCTTTCGCTCGCCTGGATGCACACTGTACCGACTACAATGTGCTTCATTCATGAGGGTCTCTTTCAAATCAATCAGGTTCGGAACTACTAATCTCCCTCTGAACTTCAAACATCCATCAGAAGCAACAGAGAAATCATCAGACTGACCTGACTGCGCCTTAATCCTCAACTCATGGATATAGGGGTCGGTCCTCTGCGCCTCCCTGATGTTCATCACAATCTGCGGTTCCACCTGAAGAGAAGAAACAAAGAAATACTGATCACCCGGCTGGAATCACCAACCAGAAGTACTCAACTCCTCATGAACCTTCGAAATACTCAAGGATGCTAACATATCAGGCTGGGTCTTTCGACTTAGAGCGTCTGCTACCAAGTTCACTCGCCCAGGCTGATACTGAATCTCACAGTCAAAATCTGAGGCTTCAGCTGTCGAGACGCATATGCAATCACGTACCCGTTCTGCATCAGAACACACCCTAAACCATTCAGAGAAGCATCGGAGCACCCACGAAACCTCCAGATCCAGACGGTAGGGCCAAGACAGGAGCAGTAGTCAACTTCTCCTTCAGCGTCTGAAAACTGTACTCGCACTCATCAGTCCATACAAATCTCTTATCTTTCTGAGTCAACTGCGTCATAGGCCTGGCTATCGAAGAAAACTTCTCAATGAAACGCCTATAGTAGCCGGCCAACCCCAAGAAACTACGGATCTCTGAAACGTTTCGAGGTCTCTCCCAGTTAAGCACTGCTTCGACCTTGCTCGGATCTACAGAAATCCCTTGTGCTGAAATCACGTGACCCAAAAAGATAATCCCGTTGAGCCAAAACTCGCACTTGTTGAATTTGGCATAGAGCTGCGAGTCTCTCAATCTCTGCAATACAAGTCTCAAATGCTCCTTGTGCTCTCTCTGGCTCCTCGAGTACACCAAGATGTCATCTATGAAGACGATCACGAACCGATCGATATACTCACTGAAGACGCGATTCATCAAATCCATGAAGACAGCGGGGGCATTCGTCAATCCAAACGGCATGACAAGAAACTCAAAATGCCCATATCGAGTCCGAAAGGCTGTCTTTGCTACATCAGCGTCTCTAATTTGCAACTGGTGATAACCAGAGCGCAAGTCAATCTTCGAGTAAACCACCGATCCCTGCAACTGATCGAACAAGTCATCAATCATCGGCAGAGGATACTTGTTTTTCACCGTTGCTTTATTCAACTGTCTAAAGTCCACACACATCCTCATAGTGCCATCTTTCTTTTTCACAAATAAAATCGGAGCTCCCCAAGGCGACATGCTCGGCTTGATGAAGCCTTTCTCTAAGAGATCACTCAACTGTTCCTTCAGCTCTTTCAACTCTGTGGGCGCCAATCGGTAAGGAGCTCTAGAAATCGGGGCGGTACCAGGCACCAACTCAATACTGAAGTCGATCTCACGTCGAGGAGGGAATCCAGGAATCTCATCTGGAAACACGTCGGGAAACTCTCGAACGACGGGGATGTCGCGCAACTCTAATCGCTGCTCCTGGGAACTATCAAGTGTCTAGATCATGAATCCTGCATTACCTAGCGATAGTAGGCTAAACATCTCCATAGCGGACACTAGGGGAATCTTCGACCTCGAATCCGTGCCGTATAAATCCCACCTCTCACTCGTATCAGGGCGAAATCTCACCACACCATGGAAGCAATCAACGGTAGCCTTATAGCTAGATAATACGTCCATTCCCAAAATACAGTCGAAATCTCTAATCCCCAACACAATCAAATTGGTCACCAAAACATGCTCATCAAACTTAATCAGACAATCTACCACTACCTCTCGAGACCACAGATTCACACCAGCAGGAGTAGACACCGATACAACATCACACAGTGGGGAAGAACTCAGCCCACGCTCAAACACAAACATCTCAGATATGAAAGAGTGTGATGCACCAGTGTCAAACAAAACTCTCGCAGGATAATCATAAATAGAGCATGTACCTCTAATCACCATGCCCGGCGTCTCCTCAGCCTGGTCCAACGACAAGGCGTTCGCCTGCGCCTGCTGGGGAATTTGAAACGGGGGTCGGGAAGGTCCTCCAAAACGTGACGGCTCACGAGGCTGAAATACTGATCGCTGGGACTGCGCAAAAGGCTGTTGTCGCTGAGAAGAACCACTAGCGGAACCCTGCTGCGACTGACCAGTAGACCGCCCTCCAATCGAAGGACACGCTCTAGCGAAATGTCCCGGCTGACCACATAGATGGCAAAGTCCTCGGACTCCTCGACACTGCGAAGTCTCATGTTTCCCTCCGCACTGACTACAGAATCCGCCTCCAGAACCACTACCAGAACCACTGCCAGAACCAGAGCTCACGGAACCAGAAGAACTCGAATGGCCCTTCTTCTTGAATTGCTTCCCTCGAGGTTTGAACTGCTGGCGACTCGACTGCTGTGACCCCTGAGGAGACTGATACGACTGCGACACCGCCTGAGCTGGCTGAGAAGCACGTCCAGACTTCTGATGTATCGGAGCCTCAGGATCCATCAAACTCTCCTCGATATCAACCGCATTGCTCACAGCTTCCATAAAGGTCGCCGGGGACCCAGACAGCACCATCCGGTAAAGGTCAGGTCTCAAGCCCTTCAAGAACTTGTTCCTCTTCGTTCGCTCTTGGTTCGCCACAGCTGTAATGTACACTAGAAGCGCAGAAAACCGCCTCGCATACTCGGCCACACGCATGTCACCCTGCTTCAGGTTATCAAACTCACGCTCTCGGCTGGCGAAATAGGACTCTGGAGTGTATTCGCGTAGAAAAGCCTCACAGAAAACATCCCAAGTGAGCTCCGTCCCACTATCTCGAAGCATCCTAGAAGTACTCCTCCACCAACGCTGTGCATCATCTCGCAGCTGCAGCACTGCCAACCTCAGTCTCTTTTCCGGAGCGTACTCCAAGGTATCAAATAGCTCCTCCATCTGAACAAGCCACGCCTCAGCCCTAGCACCACCCTCAGTACCGGCCAACGTCGGTGGGTTCGTTCGCTGAAATCGGGCTAAGACCAACTCCATCCCACCTATCTGTCTAGTGACGTCCTCAACCTGAGCGTCGTCATCACTACCTGCTCTAGATTCCTCCACGGAACGTCTAGTCCTCCTACCTCCTCCTCGTCTCGGCGGCATCTAAACAAGCCTAAAGGTAAGATCTCACAGCAGATAGAATAACAAGACAGATAATAGATCACATAAGTCATAGAGACAATCAAAATCAAATCAAAACTCTGTGCCTAGACTCAAGTGTGATCAAAAGAAATCGAGCTTCAAGCTCTTCAAGAACTTGTTCCTCTTCGTTCGCTCTTGGTTCGCCACAGCTGGCATGTACACTAGAAGCGCAGAAAACCGCCTCGCATACTCGGCCACACGCATGTCACCCTGCTTCAGGTTATAAAACTCATGCTCTCGGCTGGCGAAATAGGACTCTGGAGTGTATTCGCATCGAAAAGCCTCACAGAAAACATCCCAAGTGAGCTCCGTCCCACTATCTCGAAGCATCCTAGAAGTACTCCTCCACCAGTGCTGTGCATCATCTCGCAGCTGCAGCACTGCCAACTTCAGTCTCTTTTTCGAAGCGTACTCCAAGGTATCAAATAGCTCCTCCATCTGAACAAGCCACGCCTCAGCCCTAGCACCACCCTCAGTACCGGACAACGTCGGTGGGTTCGTCCGCTGAAATCGGGCTAAGACCAACTCCATCCCACCTATCTGTCTAGTGACGTCCTCAACCTGAGCGTCGTCATCACTACCTGCTCTAGATTCCTCCACGGAACGTCTAGTCCTCCTACCTCCTCCTCGTCTCGGTGGCATCTAAACAAGCCTAGAGGTAAGATCTCACAGCAGATAGAATAAAAAGACAGATAATAGATCACATAAGTCACAGAGACAATCAAAATCAAATCAAAACTCTGTGCCTAGACTCGAGTGTGATCAAAAGAAATTGAGCTTATCCCAGTTTAAGCTCTGATACCAAAAATGTCAGGCCCCGTGCGAATTACTAACAATTACACATAATAAGCGCTTAAACACGGAAGCTTAAAATCAGGGCTTCAAAATTTTTGAAATACGATGGGCCTGAACTTCAAATCATACATTCAAAATATTCAATACTCAAATATGAGTTGACTCAAACTCAAATGCAACAAGTAACAACACAATATCAAATCAAATACAGATCCTCCAATACATGATAACACGGGGCATCCCCCGGTTCAATACATATCATATATAGACTGGGACTCAGGGATGCGGGGATCGACAAGCTGAACTTCCACTCTGCCCAGCTTGGTTACCTGAAGCTCCTGCAAATGGGCAATGCAGAACCAAACAAGACAAAAGCAGGAAACAAGTACGAGGTCAAGCCTCAGTACGAAGAGCTATCAAATCAGAAAAACATGCAACATGCTATAAATCAATGCTATGAATGCATGAGGCTGTCAAAGGAAATCAGTCAACTAGGCCGGTGCAACAACCGGCAAATCATATCATGTCGCCTCTATACCACGGTCTATCAACCGGGAAATCATCGGTCCGTGATCATCGGGGCCCGTCAGCCCATCACAGCTCGGCGGTAGACACTCGTATCCGGTAGTCACCGCTCCGACGATAGTGTTGGACTTTTCGGGCACGACCCAACAGTCGGCCAGTCACAACGTGGCACCCAAATCAGGTTATCAAATCAAATCTGTAAATCAGGCTCAAGATGTATGCATGAATGCCATTCAATATCCATGCTCAATACACTAAATCGTACCTTTCTTCTTCAATTTACCTAACAGAACTCAAAAATGCATGGCCAGTAACAACTCAAGCTTACTGCCCTTGAAGCTTCCACGGCAAAATCCACTCAAAATTCCAAGAAGCTGAAATCTGCCAAAGATACCTAATATCTTAGCTCAAATCTGCTACAAACATACGTTAAACCTATGGCCAGAGCTAGCCTCAAGCTCTAAGCATCCACGCAGGTACTAACCACAAGAAAACAACGCTCAATCAACAAGAAAGCTCACCCAAAAGTTGGAAACGCACAGCGCAACTTACTACTAAACTCAGCAGCTTCACGCTCTCGTCTCAGCTCAAAACAGCCTCCAAGATTGGTAGGAAAAGAAAGGTCTTTTCAAGAGGTTTCCAACGCTACCAAGAACTCGAAAAATGGAGGTCGGAATCAACGGGAAATGGCGATAGAAAGTGACGGTGAACAGTAGCTATTTCGAGGGTTTCGAGTTTGAGGATAAGAAATATCAGGTCTGGAATGCTCTAAGTGTAACTCAACACTCATCTTTATATCCTCTACTCAATAAGCTACAAATCAAGTCAAACACCAACAAAAACAGAGTCCTACAACTCAAATTATCGCAAAACAGATCCCTCGCACAATAACAATGGCCACCAGAATCCTGCGCTTCAAAAATTCTTGCGTAAAAGCCAAAACGACCGCGTATAACACAACCAGATCCCAGCGCTCAACGCAACGCTAAAAACAGATCTCAGCGCCTAAACAAAACTCGCGCAAAGCACAAAACGACGTCGCAGGCAAAACCAGATCTCAGCGCTAGCAGCAACGCTCCAAGCCAAAACGACAGCGTTTCGCTAAAAATAGATCTCACGCTAAAAGCAACAGATCTCAGCGCCTAAACTCAAACAGATCTCAGCGCTCCATACGTTGCTCTCGCAAAACGACGGCGTATGAGCAAAAACAGATTCCACGCCTGTGCAACATCAGATGTCAACGCTTCTCGTTGACCAGCTCGTGAAATCTGCTTACGTCAGCAGATCTCTCACGCTGAACAGATCTCACGATCCAGCTTTCTCTAATTCGAATAGCTTTCACCAAAACGCAGTGTTTACTCTTCTTTTCGCGACAAAACACGCAACGCTAAGGGAAAAACAGATCTCAATCAAATTCACTCTAAATCTCAACATTTCTCGACCAGATTTCACCCGAAAAACACAAACTAAAATCTGGACAATCCCAACTAGAGATCTGAATATTTTCCAAATCAGATTTCACCAAAATTCAAAATTCCAGAAATCTAAATTCTTAATTCTCGTGACTAATCTAACTCAAAATCCGATTAATCACTAATTAGAAATCTGAATCCTCACATGATCTGCGTGTTCTTCTCTGGTCTTAGAGTCAATGAGAATATCATCTATAAATAAAATCACTAATCTATCCAGAAATGGTTAGAATACTCTATTCATTAAATCCATGAATATAGAAGGCGCATTAGTTAACCCAAACGGTAACTAAGAATTCATAATGGCCATAACGTGTTCTAAAAGCTGTCTTATGCACATCTGCATCTTTTACCCTAAGCTGGTGATAACCAGATCTGAGATCGAGCTTCGAAAATACAGCAGCTCCTCGAAGTTGGTAAAATAAATCATCTATCCTAGGAAGAGGATATTTATTCTTAACGGTTAACTTATTCAACTCCCTGTAATATATAGACAAACGCATACTGCCGTCCTTCTTATTAACAAATAAGACTGGAGCTCCCCACGGTGAAGTACTGGGTCGGATGAAACCTTTATCCAATAAATCTTGGATCTGATCTTTCAGTTCTTTCACTTCCTTAGGAGCAAGTCTGTAGGGCGGCTTAGAAATTGGAGCGGCTTCGGGTACTAAATCAATAGTGAATTCTAACTCCCGATCTGGAGGCAAACCGGATATGTCTTCTGGAAATACGTCAGGAAATTCAATGACTACTTCGACGTTATCTATCTTATTTTCTTATCTTCCACTACTGATATAGCACTAAATAAAAATCCTTGATATCCCTTCTTTAAATATTTCTGAGCTTTCAAAGCCGATATCAGCTTAGGAGTTCTATCAGATCTGCCAGCTTGAAACAAGAATGAACTTTCACTTGGTGGTCTAACTTCAACAGTTCTTTGCTTAAAATCTATAATTTTTCCATACTTAGTCAACCAATCATTCCCAATATTAAATCGAACTCTATCATGGGTAATACTATCAAATATGCATAAACAGTATTCCCTTGCAGCTCAAGTTCTACGTTGCAAATAATATTATGGGTAATTAAACTATCTCCCGAGGGAATATTTACGCGGTATCCTACCTCTAATACTTCTGGTTGAACTGGTAAATGCTTAGCAAAATTTACTGACATGAAAGAATGTGTTGCACCAGAATCTAACAATGCTAAAGTAGGCATACTGATGACAACAATTTTACCTGTAACAACTGTCGAATCTGGTGGAGCCTGCTCAGATGCCATCACATAAGCTCTACTGTTGATGAGTTGTTTTCCTTTAGGGCAATTCTTAGCTATGTGACCTGGCATGCCACATTTATAACACCCATCTTGGCCAAAGCGACACTGGCCCGAGTGATTCTTCTTACAGGTTGGACACACTGTCCTGTTTCCAACTTTCAGAACAGCGGTAATAGGTTGAGCTACTATGGGTCCTTTTCCTTGTGACCCTTGCTGATTGGTATTTGGCTTCTTAAACAGTCTACGGTCCTTATTTTGGAAGGATTGGCGTTTCAATTGTCGATCTTCCTCAATCACCTTCCAATCCTGCTCTGTACGTAGAGCTTTATTCACAGCTGCTCTATAGTCAGTGGGTTCTGCAAGCCTAACATCATGTTTTATCATCGGCTTCAACCCATTTATAAAATGTCTAAGCTTCACTTCTGCTTTGGTTCCTATCAAAAGAACAAAGTAGCGTCCTCTCTCAAAATTGCGGATATAATCCCGCATTGTCATCCCTTCTTGCTTCAGAGTTAAAAACTCATTCTGCAGCTCCTCCCTCACATCTACTATAAAGTACTTGTCGGAAACACTCGCTTAAACTCTTCCCAGGTGAGCATTGCCAAATCTACTGTCAATTTGGCCCCTTCTCACCATATCATAGCATCTCCTCTCAGCATATATATAGCACACCGAGATCTCTCCTGGTCAATCAGATGCAAATAATCAAATATAACTTCTAATGATTTGATCCGGCTTTCTGCTATTAGCGGATCTATTGAACCAGAGAATTCTTGAGGTCGTTGTCTTCTAAACCTCTCCTATGGATCTTCACGGCCAACTATTCTTCCTACTGGTTGACCATTTCTTGAACTGGTTTGATCAACCAAACGTTCTAGTAGTTTAGCCATACTGGTTAGGATATGGTTATTTCTATCAGTTTCGCCCTCTCCTCCTAAGGTACCTATTCTTCTACCTCTTCCTGCCATTATCTACATGGGTAACCCAAAACCACCACAATAATATTATGAGAGATTACTATATGTTAGAAATGAAATAAACTTACAGAATGGTAGAAGCGGCTGGCGAGAAATGTCTCAGACTGGAAGAAGTGTTTATCTCAAGATCCATGCTCTGATACCAATTGTAAAGGGCTGGAATTTTATTAACTTAATTTAATAAATATCCGGGTTAGAATTGAAAGAAACTAAAGATTCTTGTGCGAATTATAATAAACAACATAAATTTTCTGGACTGAATTGCAAAATAGAACTTTCGTTCTAAGCACTTGGAAACAGATCTGATCATATAAAACTGTGCGGAAATTCATACTACAATGGAAAGTACAAATCTATTCAGATTACATCAAAACAAAGAATCGGTAATCTGTTATGTGTCAAAATAGTAGCTATATTTCTATACAACAAAACAGAAGAACTGAAAACTGAACGGAAACTGATGTCCACGATAAACACCTCCGATCTGTTTCAGATCACACCATCCAAATCCCTATTGCTAATCACCTGCACTCAAGAAAACTAGTGAGCCTAGGGGCTCAACAAGTAAATCTGGAATAACAATTACAGGCAATGTAAGCATTACAATTTCTATATCTGTACTGTAACTGAAATATGAATAAATGCGTATATTGAGTACGTTAATTTGGAAATCTGTAAACTGCGGAAAGCTTTGGAAATCTGAACAATATAAACTATAAATCTGGAGAATCTGAAAGCATAACTGCAAATGATTGTAAACATTTACTTGTTCTTTTCCAAGATAAGATCTTAAACATTTTCTCAGAGTCGCGATTAAAATCACCTGTGCTCTGTTCTTATCTTTTAATTGAAATATGGCTTAGACACCAGTACATAGATCAAAGTCCTTTGATCAAACTATCATCTGATATCAGGTCTGTGGAATCAATCCCATCTATCGCTGTGAAGGTATGCAGTTCGTCAACCACAACATAGTCCCTTCCGATTTGAAAGGGGCACACTGGTTCGTCAGCGCGTACTCACCCTTTCCTATGTGACCATCTGTTGTCTATGCCGTTTTCCTTAAACATTTCTTTTCTTTCTTTACTTTCTTTTCGGTAACTTGCTATTCTTTCATTTTCTTGATCTGAAACAGATCTCTGTCAAGTATGGTTTGTTGTTTTAAAACTCTTTCTGTGACGCCCGAACCCTCGGGGTCACGGATTTGGGGTGAAATAAAATGTTGAAATAAAAAGAAGGACTAAATGGAAATTTGTTATAAGCTGTATTTCTCATAACTTAGAAAAATTTCAAAACACAAACACAAAACTGATATACACATGTTCGGCGCCAAGTGCTGAAAATTTGCGGAAAACAGATTTCATATATATCTACTGCGAATGCGATATTACAACATCTAAAGTTCTATATGAATTTATTACTGTTGCAATAGATCTAATACAGATGTCTAAGATAACAGACAACAACATCTAAGACACGGAAAACGCTGTCCATAGATAAACACTTCACCACCCATGTGACGCCCGTATCCCAACGGGGCCACGAGAATTGGAGTAAATAAAATTTTCGAAACAAAAGAAGGACTGAAAGATAATTTGTTATAAGCTGTATTTCTTATAACTTCAAAAGAAATAGAAACTCAAAAAACAAAACTATCAAACACTAATTGCGCGCCAACTGCTGAAACTTGTTTGCGGAAAAACAGAGTATATTATATAACTTTGCAATTGCGATTTACAACAGCTGCTATTCTATGTAAATATACAACCGTTGCAACTGATCTAATACAGTACGATCTAAATCAAAATGATACAACTGAGACACGGAAAACGTAGGCCTTGGATAAACACAACATCACCCAGCAGCTGTATTTCAAGTTTCACCTTCTGTTCGCTCTCCAGTTGTCGCACCTGCACCATTTTAAAAGCTAGTGAAACGCAACTGCTGACTTTTACTCACTAATTGTAATATCAAAACAACAACTATGCTATCAGTCGTTGCCTATCAAACCATACTTTATAATGATTCAACTAGCAACTACCGATTACACAGTTATCAAATTCTGATATTACAACTACTGGAAGAAGAACATTCATAGTCGTTCTGGGAATAAACTCGAATCCTCAGTGATTTTAAAACATCAAAATCTTTCGGGAAAACATTTTGAAAGCATCATAAACATCAAAACATCATTTTCGAACCCATCTTCTTTCCTTTTCATAACATCAAAACATCATTTTCGAACCCATCTTCTTTCCTTTGAACTTGTATAAAATCATTTTAAACAAGAACTTCAACATATTTTAAACATACAGGCAAGCAGATCCATGAAAACAACAATATATGCTCCAAATGGTGTAGCAAGGATCAGCTTTTACTTGCCTTTAACAAAGCTTTGCGACAGCAACCGATTCCTGCAGAATTCTTCTCCTTAAACAACACACGAACTTTTCTGAAATATTTTGGAAGAACACCGAAAGTTTTCTTTGCAAATGATAAAAATCTTACTTTGAAAATAAGGTTTTTATATGAAAGGGATTAGTGGCAAGCTACTTGTGAAATCAAGAATGACACACTTATAAAATTTAGCAAAATTTCCTTCACATCATTTTAATTTGTAAAACAGCAAACCTTTTTCAAAAGAAATCATTTGTCCTCCTTAAAACCTTTTTCAATCGATTTAAAACCAGCTCGTGCATCGTTCTTTGGAGTCATCTGCTGATACCAGCCGCAGCGCATCTTGCTTTCTAAAATCAATAAATCAGCGAATACATAACGTTTATAATTGCCAATTTGGTCCATAAAATCAATAAAATGCATAAATGTTGTCCTAAGGATTTTGGGGCGTTACAACCCAGCTGTCTCAGCTTCCACCTTCCGCTTGTCCCTTAACTGTCTCACCTGCACCATTTTAAAAGCTAATGAGGCTAGGCTCTCAGCAAGTAAAATCTGAGTAATAACAAAGTCATTTAACGCAGGCAGACATCTAAACATTTACATAACTGAGTTTAAACAAACTTCATTTAAACGTAAACATTCTTTCGTAACTTTCTTAAAACTTTCTTTCATAACTTGTATGCGGGGACAATAACCCAGATCCCTTCATATAATTTCTTGTACTTTAAGATTTATGGCTTAGAAGCTCTCCTTAGATCCGTTGTGCACTTGATCAAATGACTTCTGATATCAGTTCTAGCATATAGCTCATTGTGAAGGGGCAATCGACATCTGGACAACTGCTCACCCTTCCTTTATGAAAGAGAAACTGACATCTGAACAGCTGCTAACCTTTCCGTTATGACCGTCTGTTATCTATGCCATAAATCTTTGAAATAAACTTTCGTTCCTTTAAAATTCTTTTCTGTTGAAATCTTCTTTGAAATCTGCTTTGAAAATCATTGGGTTTCACTTCTTTTAAAACTCGCTTCCCATTTTAAAAACTTACTGAGTATCAGATTTGACTACTGCTGAAATGAGAACAGATTTCTCTAAAGGAAACTGTACTGGAAAGCAAAACAGATCTCTATCGTGAAAACAGATTCTATACTAGAAATAGTATACGCTAACGTCGAAACAGATGTGACAAGGAAACTGTAGCGTTAGCGCGAAACAGAAGTCTGACTAGGAAAATACGTCGCCACTCATTGAAACAGATTTGGCTATGGAAATGTAGTGATAGCGGGAACAGATATCTCCAAC
>KQ995676.1:119626-144304 GCA_001598015.1 Dorcoceras hygrometricum
TCACTGCTGATGTCATCCAATCTTAGGGCTCCAGCTGATCTTCATCATCTCGCTACTTCGCTTCGCTCCAGCTGATCTTCATCATCTCGCTAAGCATCCAGCTTCTTGAATAGCGACTGTCAACAGATTCGTCAACAGTACTTATAAACACGACTGCTGATAGATTCATCAGCAGTACTTATAATTGCTTCCTCTCTTGCGCTTCCAGCTGATCTTCATCATTTCGAACTAAGTCTTCAGCGCGCTTCTCTATTCATGTACCAGCTGGTTCACTTCGCACTTTAGCTCTTCAGCTGGTTGTTATCATTTCAGCTGGATTATCATGCTCCAGCTGATTACCAAACAACTAAATCAACTCTGGACGTCTCCATTGCTAATTCAACTGCTGATTCCATGAACCCAAACCAACTGCTGAACATTTATAGTGAACCATCTGCTGGACATATTCTTCGACCTGAAGTCTGCGCACTTAGAATAGAATTGTTAGAATAACAACAACAGGTTTTGTGTAATTCAAAACTTAATTAGGATCTGTCAAAACAGATCCAACAGTAATGTTAAAAGGAAGCATGATAATTAAAACCTCGCACAACTATGGCACGCTAGGCTAGGTCATATATCCCCACGAAGGATGAACAAGTTAGTGGGAGAGGGGATGTTTGAAATGTCCGACATCAACTCCCTGCCTACTTGAGAGTCCTGTCTAAAAGGGAAAATGACTAAAACACCTTTTAAGAGCAAGCCTGAGCATGCAAATGGACTGTTGGATGTGATCCATAAAGATGTGTGCGGCCCACTTTGTATCGGTACTAAGTATGGGCACACCTACTTAATTACCTTTAACGATGACTACTCGAGCTATGAGATATTTATATTTAATGAAATATAAATCTAAATCCTTTGAAAGGTTCAAGGAATTCAAGAATGAAATAGAAAACCCACTGGACATATGTATTAAAGCTCTTCGATCTGATTGAGGTGGGAAATACTTGAGCACTGTAACGCCTAGAAATTCTTGACTATGTAGAAATGAGTGCATGACTAGGGGGAAAATATTTTTGATGATTGCATGTCATTTTATATGATTTATTTATGATTTTATGCTGCATGATATGCATATGTTATTTTTCAGCCTGCTTGAGTTACAGACGCGTGGACGAGATTAGGGCCGACCGGAATGAAAATGATTTGAGATTTTTAAGTTATGGGATTTCAAGAATGAAATTATTTTATTTTAAGCAACAATTTTTGAAAGTTTGAGTTTTCTGATTATTTTGGAGGGGAACCCGTTTTTCGCCTATACGGGCTGGTATATTGAGTTTTATGGTATTTTAAATTATGAGCAGGCCTTGATTTCGAAAATATTTAATCTTTAAAGCCCAATTATAAGTTTTAAGTACCTTTTAAATTAATTAATTAGAGGGGCAAGCCTATCTTTTTCTCCCCTTTTCTTAATTAAATCAATAGGGGTCATATTAGTCACATTCATTTTTTTTCTTAAACACAAAAGTTGAATCAAACCTAGCCTCCACATCTACAATCAGCCGTCCTCCCTCCCTCACAAGCACACAAATATTCGAACCATTCATCCATTGGAGAAGCTTGGTGATCCAAAGCCGGTTGCGCCCCGATCTCGCGTCTACAACGTCGGTACCTCATAGATCTACTTCTTTTACAAACCAGGCATGTGATATCAACTTCTTTTCTCACCACTTAAACTATATTAATCTATTTTTCTTGAAAAATTGTATAAATTGGATGTGCTCTTTTCGGATCTATGCATTGTTGATTGCACCTCACGCATGGCACACGATTTTTCGCTTGATCTTGATCGTTTTATGCATAGCTTTGGTTGAGGCAGGTTCTAGAGACCATGGCTCGGTTCTTAGTGGTCCTAAGGTAGCCGCATGGATTGGTTCGTTCAATTGAACCGGTTGGTTCGATTTGGACCGGATCGGTTCTTCGGGTCTCGAGTCAAATGTTTTTAAAGACATCCAAGTTATTTTAATTATGGACCTGTTATATTTTATTTTAAGTCAAAATGTCCAAATTTGAATAAATAAGCTAGATGTTAAGAATTGAGTCAAACTTTTAAAGTTATGTTTACTTTTAAGTTTTAAGTCAAAATTAGGACCTTTGGAATTTTAAATAAGTCAAAATCGAATTTTGGGGATTTTAATTTGGTCAAAATCGGTCTTTTGGTCAAAATTGATTTAACTTGATTTTAAAAGTCAAAATAGATTTAATAAGTCCAAATTGATTTTTAGAAGTCAAAATTGATTTTAATTAGTCACAATTAGCGTTGATTTTTATGAAATCAAAATTTAAATAAATTAGGCAAAAAGTGAAAAAGGGGTGAACATTCGTTTCATCGATTAAGTTAAGAGCGATGTGTGGTTTAGAAGTAGTGGGCCAGGCCCCTGAACCAATCCTTGACCGAAGTAGAAAAAAATATAGAAGCTAGTGAATGTATATTTAATCATATATGTAGTATGTTATGTACGTAAACGTTTTAAAGGAAAGGATTAAAGATACATCATCGAGCTAAACTTTTAAATTGCATGATTTTCAGAAATACACGCATCATGAGATTTTATGAAACGATCAGACATGTATCTTTTAAGTTAAAACCCTTTAAGTTAAAACCCGAGGGATTTAAGTGATGTGGAAAAGTTTAATGATTGGAGCTAGCCGGTAGCCGGGCCCGGGAATCCCCTATTTTAATGTATGATTATGAGCCTATGGATCCATGTGTTGACATCATGGTGAAGTGGCAAGCATAGAGGTGTGACATATAAGCCAGCTTGAGGTTGGGTGAACCACACCGCCACGTATGTTGGTTATTTAGACTTATCAGTCACACGCCCGCTCACATCCACTGATACGACTCATATGTTTTTCATGTTATGTTACGTCATGCCTTATGTATGTGTATGTTACGCATGTACGTTATGAAATGTATGAAGAAATGTTTTAAGATCATGCATGCATTCATGTTTTAACGTTATTTTATTACTAGTATGTGCTTGCATGCGATTTTATTAGTATTTACTTTGTTATGATATACGATAGAGCATGTTGAGCCCCTAGGCTCACTAGGTTTAATTGGTGCAGGTGATGACCCTGCTGATGAGTTTACACCGACTGGCGGTGAAGACATCTGAGTGCCTGTTGCAGCAGTACCCCTTGACCGCAGCAGTGTTATTTTGAGTTGATACAGTTGGATGTGGTTTAAAACACGTTTATTTTCAGTATTTTGACGCAGTTGATTTTTATTTGATTTTATACAGTATGGATGTTCATTTTAAAATATTCCTTTATTTATGCTCAAAGTATTTTTATAAAATGATTTAGAAATGTTTTAGAAAAAGGGAACGAGCCATACTTTAAGTTTATGTTTTCCGCACATGTTTTAAAAAAAACTTCTAGAGTCTGGTTCGTTTCATTTGGTATCAGAGCTGTGGTTCTGGTGGGGTACTTGCCTGCTTCGTGGAGCTCAGAAGTCGCACTACCAGTCTGTGTGTTTTACTGTTTTATGATTTATGTTTATGATTGCATGCTGCATGTGTTTTAGTTATGTATGAGTTTTGGCCTTAGAGTTTTAAAAATAGACGCTTAGTCATGCACTTAGTTTTACGTTATAAGGTTTTGATGTATCAGAACAATGCCTCCCCGACGTGATAGGACCCAGCAGGATGATGCTACACCTCCTCCTCCTCCCCCACCATCTCAGTTGACTCCGTATGAGCGAGCTAGTGTGGACATGCTAGCGGGGATTACCAGGCTGTTGGAGCGTCAGTCAGAGCGACCCGGGAAGTCGCATGAGGAGGACGTTGCTGAGAGGTTCTGCAAGTAGGGACCTAAGAAGTTTGCCGACTAAGACTGCTTTTAGGACATGCTACGGCCACTACGAGTTCTTGGTGATGCCGTTTGGCCTGAAGAATGCCCCAGCGATTTTCATGGATCTGATGAACAGGGTATTCAGGCAGTATCTAGACCAGTTCATCATTGTGTTCATCGACGATATCCTGGTCTATTTGAGGAGCTTGGAAAAGCATAGGCAGCACTTGCAGACAGCTTTGCAGACTTTGAGGGAGCATAGATTGTATTCCAAGTTCATCAAGTGCGAGTTTTGGCTGGAGCAGGTGACATTATTAGGGTATATTGTGTCGAGAGATGGGATTTCTGTTGACCCATCGAAGGTGGAGGCAGTGCAGAATTGGGGGATTCCGAGGAATGCAGCGGAGATTCGCAGTTTCTTGGGCTTGGAAGGTTATTAACGTAATTTCATCAAGGGCTTCTCTTCTATTTCAGTGCCCTTGACAGCCTTGACCAGGAAGAATGTGAAGTATGTGTGGAGTTCCGAGTGTCAGAGGAGCTTTGATCAGATGAAGGAGGCCCTTACTTCAGCACCATTATTAGCTATGCCAGTGGACCACGAGGAGTTTGTGGTGTATACAGATGCTTCTCTGAGAGGTTTGGGTGCAGTTCTGATGCAGGGTGGTAAGGTTATTGCTTATGCGTCGAGGCAGCTGAAGAGTTATGAGAAGAATTATCCGACGCACGATTTGGAGCTTGCAGCAGTGGTGTTTGCGCTGAAGATTTGGAGTCACTACTTGTACGGCGAGAAGTGTCATATTTTCACCGACCACAGGAGCCTCAAGTACTTCTTCACCCAGAAGGAGCTGAACATGAGGCAGCGCAGATGGTTATAGTTGGTGAAGGACTATGACTGTGACATTAGCTACCATCCGGGTAAGGCTAATGTAGTGGCGGACGCTTTGAGTCGGAAGACTGCAGTAATGGCGTGTTTGTCTGTTGAGAGGCCACTACAGACTGAGATTCAGAGATTCGGCCTAGAGTTCTATTCAGGAGGCTGTGCGCCGAATTTAGCAGCGCTCACCATTCAACCGACTCTCCAAGAGCGGATCAGAGAGGGGCAGGCCTCCGATGAGCGGTTACAGCAGTGGAGGCAGCATGATGAGGACATAGGACGAGGTCTGTATACTGTTGAGGATCGGATAGTTCGTTTCGAGGCCGTATGTTTGTGCTGAGCACGGGACAGTAGAGAGCCGAGATCTTATCTGAGGCTCATGCATCGACGTAATCCATCCACCCAGGGAGTACGAAGATGTACAGAGATTTGCAGACTTTGTATTGGTGGCCAGGGATGAAGAAGGACATTGGGAGATTCGTGTCCGAGTGCTTTATTTGTCAGCAGGTCAAGGCGGAGCATCAGCGACCGGCAGGATTGTTGCAGCCACTTCCTATTCCTGAGTGGAAGTGGGAGCATATTACGATGGATTTTGTGGTTGGATTGCCCAGGAGTCCCAGAGGGTTCACAACTATTTGGGTGATTGTGGACAGACTCACCAAGTCAGTGCATTTCTTACCGATGAAGACTACTTTCACCCTGATGCAGTACGCAGAGCTTTACATCCGAGAGATTGTCAGACTGCATGGAATACCAATCTCAATAGTGTCGAACAGAGACACCAGATTCACATCTGCTTTCTGAAGAGCTTACATGCCGCCTTGGGGACGAGTTTGTCGTTCCATACAGCATTTCACCCGCAGACAGACAGACAGTCAGAGAGGGTCATTCAGATTTTGGAGGATTTGCTGAGAGCTTGCGTTATATATTTTCAGGGTACGTGGGACTCGAGATTGCCGCTGGTAGAGTTCACGTACAACAACAGATTTCAGGCATCGACAGGGATGGCTCCGTATGAGGAGCTGTACGTGAGGAGATGCAGATTTCCTGTACACTGGGACGAGGTTGGTGAGAGAGTGCTTACTGGGCTGGAGTTAGTGCAGTAGACGGCGGACATTTGTGACGAGGATTTGGGATAGGATGAGTATATCCCAGAGTCGTCAGAAGAGTTATGCTGATCAGAGACGACAATATTTGGAGCTAGCTGTGGGAGATCATGTGTTTGTGAGGATATCGCCCATGAAGGGCGTGATGCGCTTTGGCCGGAGAGCTTAGCCCGAGGTTTACTGGGCCGTTCGAGATTCTGGAGAGGGTTGGTACTCTGGCTTACCGAGTAGCGTTACCACCCAGCTTATCAGCACAGCATAATGTCTTACATATCTCGATGTTGTGGAAGTATGTTCCGAATCCGTCTCATGTGTTGGATTTTGAGCCGCTCCAGTTGGCACCAGATTTATCTTTTGAGGAACGACCCATTTAGATTCTAGCTAGGGAGGAGCGCAGGCTGAGACTTGCTTGAGTTACAGACGCGTGGATGAGATTAGGACCGACCGGAATGAAAATTATTTGAGATTTTTAAGTTATTGGATTTCAAGAATGAAATTATTTTATTTTAAGCAACAATTTTTTAAAGTTTGAGTTTTCTGATTATTTTGGAGGGGAACCCGTTTTTCGTCTTTACGGGCTGGTATATTGAGTTTTATGGTATTTTAAATATTTAATCCTTAAAGCCCAATTATATGTTTTAAGTACCTTTTAAATTAATTAGAGGTGCAAGCCTGTCTTTTTCTCCCCTTTTCTTAATTAAATCAATAGGGGTCATATTAGTCACATTCATTTTTTCTTAAACACAAAAGTTGAATCAAACCTATCCTCCACATCTACAACCACCCGTCCTCCCCTCCCTCACAAGCACACAAAAATTCGAACCATTCATCCATTGGAGAAGCTTGGTGATCCAAAGACGGTTGCGCCCCGATCTCGCGTCTACAACGTCGGTAACTCACAGATCTACATATTTTACAAACCAAGCATGTGATATCAACTCCTTTTATCACCATTTAAACTATATTAATCTGTTTTTCATGAAAAATTGGATGAATTGGATGTGCTCTTTTCGGATCTATGCATTGTTGATTTCACCTCACGTATGGCACACGATTTTTCGCTTGATCTTGATCGTTTTATGCATAGATTTGGTTGAGGAAGGTTCTAGAGACCATGGCTCGGTTCTTAGTGGTCCTAAGGTAGCCTAGGATGGCCCTTCCATGGAAGATAATAGGCTGGATCATGGTAGACATCGGGACCTATCACGCGAGCCATGTGCGTGCCTAACCGTGCGCTTTGCAGGGTTCGTGCAAGCTCGTCAGTGTGCGGTTGGGACCAAGGCTGGTCCCATTGGAACCGGCTGGACCTGGGGGTGGTCCAGCCGGCGGGGCTCCGGCCATGGGCGAGTGGAGCAGGAGGCCGATTCGATTGAACAGCCTCTGGTCATAAGCGATGTGCACGGGGGGGGGGGGGGGGTCTACATGATGTTTAGGGTTTGCATGGATTGGTTCGGTTCAATTGAACCGGTTGGTTCGATTGGACCGGATCGGTTCTTCGAGTCTCGAGTCACATGTTTTAACATAGGTCCAAGTTATGGACCAGTTATATTTTTATTTTAAGTCAAAGGTTCAAATTTAAAGAAAATAGCCAGATGTTAAGAATTGAGTCAAACTTTTAAATTTATGTTTATTTTTAAGTTTTAAGTCAAAATTATGACCTTTGGAATTTTAAGTAAATCAAAATCGATTTTTGGGGATTTTATTTGGTCAAAATCGGTCTTTTGGTCAAAATTGATTTAACTTGATTTTAAAAGTCAAAATCGATTTTAATATGTCCAAATTGATTTTTAGAAGTCAAAATTGATTTTAATTAGTCACATTCGCCTTGATTTTTATGAAATCAAAATTTAAAGAAATTAGACAAAAATTGTAAAAAGGGGTGAACATTCGTTTCATCGATTAAGTTAAGAGCGATGTGTGGTCTAGAAGTAGTGGGCCAGGCTCCTGAATCAATGTATATTTAATCATATATGTAGTATGTTATGTACGTAAACATTTTAAAGGAAAGGATTAAATATACATAGTCGGGCTAAGCTTTTAAATTTTATTATTTTCAGAAACGCATGCATCATGAGTTTTTATGAAACGATCAGGCATGTATCTTTTAAGTTAAAACCCGAGTGATTGAAGTGATGTGGAAAAGTTTAATGATGGGAGCTAGCCGGGTAGCCGGGCCCGGGGATCCCCTAGTTTAATGTATGATTATGAGCCTATGGATCCATGTGTTGACATCATGGTGAAGTGGCAAGCATAGAGGTGTGACATATAGAGATCCCGGCTCGAGGTCAGGTGAACCACACTGCCACGTACGTTGGTTATTTAGACTGATCAGTCACACGCCCTCTCACATCCACTGATACGACTCATATGTTTTTCATGTTCTGTTATGTCTTGCATTATGTATGTTTATGTTACGCATGTACGTTATGAAATGTATGAATAAATGTTTTAAGATCATGCACGCAATCATGTTTTAACGTTATTTTATTACAAATATGTGCTTGCATGCGATTTTATTAGTATGTACTTTGTTATGATATACGATAGAGCATGCCGAGCCCCTAGGCTCACTAGGTTTAATTGGTGCAGGTGGTGACCCTGTTGATGAGTTTACACCGACTGGCGATGAATATATCTGAGCGCCTGTTGCAGCAGTACCCCTTGACCGCAGCAGTGTTATTTTGAGTTGATACAGTTGGATGTGGTTTAAAACACATTTATTTTCAGTATTTTGAAGCAGTTGATTTTATTTGATTTTATACAGTATGAATGTTTAACATTTTAAAATATTCCTTTATTTATGCTCAAAGTATTTTTTAGAAAAATGATTTTTAGAAATGATTTTAAAAAGGAACGAGCCATACTTTAAGTTTAAGTATTCCGCACATGTTTTACAAAAAAATTCTAGAGTTTGGTTCGTTTCAAGTACAAATTTTGGATTATCTTAAAGATAACAGGATTCTCTCGCAATTAACACCTATAGGGACACCAATGCAAACTGGTGTACCAGAGCATCATAATCGAACCCTGATGGTCATGGTTCAATCTATGATGAGCTTTACTGAGCTTCCACACATGTTATGGAGTTATGCGCTGGAACGGCGGTATTGTTGTTGAACAATGTCCGTACTAAAGCAGTGGAAGGACTCCATATGAGATATGGATGAGCAAACCGCCCAGATACCCGTATTTGAGAATATGAGGATTTTCTGCTAACGTGAAGCAGAAAGTGGGAGATAAATTGGATAACCGATCCATCTTATGTTACTTCGTGGGGTATCCAAGAACTCGATTGTATATTATTTCTATCATTCCACGGAAACAAAAGTGTTGTTTCCAAAATTTCACCTTCTTGAAGAAGGAATTTCTACTGGATAAAAAATGCAAGATGACAGAACTCGAAGAAGTTTGAGATCAATCAAAGCGAGTATCGTACCGCCACCCCTCAAGAACCAATCATTAAGGTGCTCAGTCCTAGGAGATCCGAAAGGGTCCCTAGTCTTTCTGTCCGGTATGTTTTCATACTTGAAAAGGATCAAGGTGATCCTGACGTTGGATGCGATCCAAGACTTCAAAGAGGCACTTTCTGATGTTGATTCTTCATTATGGATTGAAGCCATGCAGTCTAAGACAGACTCCATGCGCGAAACCAAGTTTGGTCCTTAATAGATCCTCCTAAAGAAATTGTTCCGATAGGATGCAAATGGATTTACAAAAGGAAACTTGGGCCTGATGGTAAGGTATTCACCTTCAAGGCGCGATTGGTAGCAAAAGATTACACATTGCCTTTGATGAAACTTTTTC
Organism: Dorcoceras hygrometricum; assembly: GCA_001598015.1. Classification (NCBI taxonomy): domain Eukaryota; kingdom Viridiplantae; phylum Streptophyta; class Magnoliopsida; order Lamiales; family Gesneriaceae; genus Dorcoceras; species Dorcoceras hygrometricum. The sequence goes on from KQ995676.1 coordinate 129,251, forward strand.
ACCATTCGCTGTATTCAAGTCCATAAGGATACTGCTAGCCATAACTACATGGTATGACTATGAGATGGCAAATAGATGTGAGGGAAGCGTTCCTTAATAGAAACATTAAGGAAGAAAACTATATGACGCAACCTAAGGGATTCACATCTATTGGAAGCAAACATAAGGTACGCAATCTTGAGAGATCAATTATGGTCTCAAGCAGCCATCGAGAAGTTGGAACCTGAGATTTGGCGAAACTATTAAGGAATTTGGTTCTTCAAGTGCCCGGAGGAACCGTGTGTATACAAGAAGTTGATAATGTACGTTGTGACGTTCCTTGTTCTTTACGTTGATGACATTCTACTCATTGGGAAATGCTGCAGTCAACAAAATTATGGCTATTTGGAAATTTTGCGATGAAGGACTTAGATGAAGCATCCTATATTCTAATATGCAACAATTGCATATGTCTGATTCTCTGGAGCAGTGGTTGTTGGACTCTCACGGAGTGGTGTGGTGCAGTACACTCACGATGGAGTGTTGGAGGACGCACCGGGATTATGTCAGCCCTCATTATTGTGGCTTTGTTGAGCACTGGCGATTGAATTTCCGTCGAGCATGCCCGGGTAGCTCCCTAATCCTCGATGATGTGGCCGCCTTCACTGTCGTGGTGTTTTCCCGGATAGCTCCCGAATTCATACGACATTGCCACCTTGTTACTGTCGAGCCTGCCTTAGGCCTCTGAGTATTTTGGTGCCCTGATTCAATAGTACCGGAGCATGCATTGCATTACATGTTTCATATTTCTTTTGTACTGCATTGTTGTATTTTCTATGTTCTCCGTATTGTGGTCTGACCTCTTTTTTTCTCCTTTGGGACTGTTTTGTTCGTGTTGTGACCATTGCAGGTTTTCTAGGTAGAATAGCTGGGTCAGGTGGTGCGTCAGCTAATGGAGCCCCTTAGATGTTGATCGTGTCTCCCAGTTATTGCTCAATAATATATGTGCTCCTAATTCGATACAGGGGATGCCCTATGTAGTTGTGGTTATTCGTTGAACCTTATTGTATGTTGTTTACTGTTGACTTTTGTATAAAATCTATATTTTGAGTATTCTCATACTCTAGTTTAAGCCCAAAAGAAAAAAAATTTTAACCCTCTTTTAAGCTTTCGTATTATTTTGTTAATTATGTTCTTAGTTAGGAGATAAGAGCACCGGGATTTTGGTATCAGAGCTTAAACTGGGATAAGCTCAATTTGTTTCTATCACACTCGAGTCTATGCATAGAGTTTGTTCTCTTGTGTGTGTTAGAGTAGATGCCCAACTAGCCAACTTGTGGCGTGTGGGTTTTATAGACTCTTGTACAAACAATCTTTATATATGATATTCGCATTCTTTTATATGGCATTCTTTACTTTCATTATGTGTGTAATGATTTACAATTGCGTTGAGTAAAGACCTAGAATGCACTAAAGCGTATGTTAGATGTGATAGTGGGTATGACGTGACTCTCAACTCAACACTTGATACTTGAATCAACCCTAACCCTAAAACCAGCCGCCCCCTCCTCTCCTTGAACACTCCGCCGCCGGCCTTCCACGCGCGCCGCCGATCGTCGCCGGAAATTGGTTTCCGGCCAGTTCGACGAGGAGAATCCATTCGTGCTGATCTCGTCAGTGCTTCTAGTGCAGCCTGACGAAGGAGTCTCGGATCTGGTCGTGGATCGGATTGGCGTAAACTACCGTAATCTACCGAGAAGAGCCGGATTATTGTAATACCGGTTGGAGCCAGGCACAAGTGCCAGCAAGGTAACTCGCTTAAACGCCCTATGTATGACAATTATGAATTGTTGTTTTCGTATTGATCGTCTCCCGGCACCTATTTCATGTTCTTCCGCTGCCTAGCCGGGGGGAAGATCCGGGATCATCCAACAGTGTGTGCTTGACTATGTTCTATACCTACCTGTGTGTTTACCTTTGGGTGTCTCGTAGATGCCGCCCAGGAGGAGAGGTAGGGCTGATAGGCAGATGATAGGGGAGTCTAGAGCTCCAGATAGTGAGGATGATATTGCTCAGCTGAGTGTTCCTTTGTGTCATTGTGCTAGGTAGACTCAGGCTGAGTTGGAGCATCTAGCCCGACAAGTCGATAATATGGACCTAGTCTTAGCTAGGTTCCAGTGGATGAATATGTGAGGTTCGGGGCTCAAAAGAGGGCGAGGAGTGATCGCCGGTGCCAAGAGGTTGCACGGACAATGAACGGCTCCTGCCAAGCTTCTAGAGGCGAAGAATCACATGAATGAACCGATCCACACCGAAATGAGAGGGATTACGAGACTGGGAAGTTATAGATGTAGTTGAGGTTAGTTGAGGAAGGCTTATCAGATTTTATTGGTACTAATCATACCAACAAGGTGCATCTTCTTTTCGGGAGCTCATCACTTAAGAACTCAAAAGTTAAACGTGCTTGACTTGGGACAATTTTGGGATGGATGACCCCCTGGGAAGTTTCTCAGGGTGCGTGCGAATGAGGAAAAAACACGCTAGAAAGGCCAGTGTTGGTACAGTGGAGGCAGTCGTTAAATCTGAGGTGTCACAGTTGGTATTAGAGCCGACCTCTCTTAATACGGTGTGGTTCGGGGACGAACCAAGCGGAAGCTGGTGGGCATGTGAGGTCAGGGGCTCAAAAGAGGGCGAGGAGTGATCGCCGGTGCCAAGAGATTGCACGAACAATGAGCGGCTCCTGGCAGGCTTCTAGAGCCGAAAGGGCACATGAATGAACCGATACCACACCGGATGAGAGGTATTACGATACTGGGAAGTTCTAGATATAATTGAGGTTACTTGAGGAAGGCTTATCAAATTTAATTTGTACTACTAATATCAACAAGGTGCATCTTCTTTTCGGGAGCTCATCACTTAATAACTCCAAAGTTAAGAGTGCTTGACTTGGGACAATTTTGGATGGGTGACCCCCTGGGGAAGTTTCTCAGGGTGCATGTGAGTGAGGACAAAAACACGCTGGAAAGGCCAGTGTTGGTACAGTTGGGGCAGTCGTTAAATCTGGGGTGTTACAGAATCCCCCTACGTTTTCTGGTGCCGAGGGTGGTTTGGCGGCTTGTTAGAGCAAATGGAGAGACTGTTCGATAGGGTGCATTATGACGAGTAGGGGAGACTGAGCTTGGCTACGTTTCAGTTGAGAGAGCATGCACATCGCTGGTGGAATGGTGATTCAGGGCTATGAGAGAGATGGCTATAGTGATCTCGTGGGAGAGCTTCTGTGCCACTTTTCATCAGGAGTACATTAAAGAATCGTACTACAACACCAGAGAACGTGAGTTTAATAACTTGGTGAGGGGAATCTGAAGGCGGCTGAGTATGCTAGGCAGTTTTCTTCCCTTCTCCTATGTTCCCCATGTTGCTAGTCAAGAGAAGTCGAAGCAAAACAAATTCTTGGAGGGTTTAAGGCCGGATCTTTTTTCGATGGTGTTAGCTTGTTCACCTTCTACTTACTGCTATGAATAGGTGATCGACATAGAGGAGGGCTTCAGGTTCAGCCGCAAGCTGGACAAGGTTTTCACCCTGTGGCTCCAGGGATGTACCCATATCAGCCTCCTCAGATGTTGCAGTCATTGAGTCGTCAGCGATTCAAGCCCAGAGGAAAGCCGTTTAAGAAGCCGGGGTTTAGTTCTTGTGGTTCAGATAGTTCTGGTGGAAGTAGCTCGAGGTCAGTGTTTTGTGGACATTGTGAAGGTATACATCTGTCTTCATAGTGTACCAGAGTGCAGGGCGCTTGCCATATTTGTGGGAAGACTGGGCAATTTGCGAGGGTGTGTCCTTATTCTATGGGTCAGTGTTCCACTCCTTTGCAGTAGGGTTTTTTTGGAGGATCTTCTAGGTAATGATTCTCGATCTAATATCCTGTTAGTCTTGGTCATGGAGATGTTCAGTTTTTTGTCGCTTGAGAACTCGAGATTCATGATCTATGCCTTGGATGTGACGCCTGACTCATGGTTGGAGCTTAGTGATATCCCGGTTGTCCGATAGTTCCACGATGTCTTTCATGATGAGATTCATGGCTTCCCTCCCAGAAGGAAGATTGATTTCAGAATTGAGTTAGTGCTAGGGACTGCCCCAATTTTGTTGGCTCCGTATATGTTCACGCCAGCTGAGTTGAGAGAAATCAAGGATCAGTTGCGTGATCTTCTAGAGAAGGGTTTCATTAGGTCGAGTATGTCTCGTTGGGGAGCTCCAATTCTTTTTGTGAAGAAGAAGGACGGATCGATGAGGATGTGTATCCATTTCGAAAATTGAACAAAGTGACTGTGAAAAATAATATCCATTGCTGAGAATTGATTATTTTTTCAATCAGTTGCAGGGTTCAGCGGTGTACTCCAAGATTGATCTTCGTTCCAGTTATCATCAGTTGAGAATCCAGGATGAGGACACTGTCAAGACCCCCTTTCGTACTAGATATGGGCACTATCAATTCCTAGTGATTCCATTCGGATGGACGAATTCTCCCGCTGTTTTCATGGATTTGATGAATTGGGTTTATCAGCGAGTTATAGAGCGGTTTGTTATTGTGTTTATAGATGATATCTTGGTATACTCTAGGACCAAGAGAGAGCATAGAGAGAACTTGAGATTGGTCCTGCAGACTATTGGATCTGTGTTTACAGATCAGAATCTTAATTTTGATTGACACAAAACATGCTGATATTTTACTAACGATTTAACTTAAGTGCGCATCGAACCAGATCGGAAGCCAGCTGGAATAGAGATAGAAGCGAGCTGGATGAAGAGAAATGTATCATCTCAGCAGCGAGCTGGAACAAAGCACTGTAGCAGATCGAACAAAGAGCAGATTAAGAGGATGTCCAAGCTAGAACAGTGAGGGGACGCCCAAGCTGGTTTAGTAAAGGATATCCAAGCTGGTACAGTGAGGGGACGCCCGCGCTGGTCCATCAGAGGATAACCAGATCGCAGAGAACACCCAAGCTAGTTCACCAGCTTGGAGCAAGAGCAGGTTCAGATCAGCATTAAAGTGCAGAACAACATAAGAAAGAGCTGGGTTGCGAAGTGTAGAATAGTATATGCTACAGCATAATGGTTCTGTTTCAGATCGGCATTAAAGTGCAGAACAACATAAGAAAGAGCTGGGTTGCGAATTGTAGAATAGTATATGCTACAGCAGAATGGTTCTGTGAAGAATACGATGAACAATGTTCAAGAGAGCATAGCAGAACAATGTAGCAAAGAAATGAAGCAACCAGCTCAGAGACCAGCTGGGTGAGATTAGTTGAGTGACCAGCCCAGAGTTCAGCAACCAGCTCAGAGAACAGAGACCAGCAATTTGAACTCAAATATTTGTGAATATTGAATTAACGTTGTTCAAACTGATTTGTTGTGTCTTGTTCACATCAGGTACAGATTCACAGAGCTCAATTTCAGCAAAGGCTGCAGCACATTAAATGAAGAGAGTTCAGAGTCAACAAAGCCTGCAATTGCATTAAATGACAAAGGACACAAGGTACAACATTGTCAGAACTTTTCAGAAGACTTTTCAACGGCTAGTAACTTTTGTCCAACGGATAAAATAGCCGGAAGACGATAAACAGCAGAGGGTGTGCACAAACCAAGAGCTTCAATGAGTAATCATATTCGACTGCACAAGCCAGGTAAGACAATGAGTTATCAGCTTTGAATAAGCACTTCTCAGTGTGTGAGAATACGTTTGAGAGTGATCATACACCGTAAATTCTCACACACATATTCACTCACAGTTTCGAGAGAGAGCTGTATAGAATAGTGAGTGAATCACAAACAAACCAGCTTTCTATCAGCCTTTGAACAGAGACGTTAAACAAGTTCATTGTAGCCTTTCTCACATAGGCGTAAATTAAGTGATTTAGACATGCGCAGCTTGCGGGCTGGTGTGCAGTGGTGTTGTTAGGAGTTCTTGCGGCTGCTGGTCATAGGAGCGAGTTGTAGCGAAGGGTCGCTGCAATCAAAGTCTTCTAGTGGAATCCTTCCCGATTGCGTAAGAAGGGGAGACATAGGAGATTCAGCTCCGAATTTCCATAAACAAATCTGTTTGTGTCATTTACAGCTTTACACATTCACACACACATCTGCATACATTTTTTTAAACCCTGTTTACTTAGCTTTCAATTTACAGAGGGTAGTTCAGGTTTATTTCCGCATGATTTATATCATACCTGATCTATCTCTCGGTGCTCAAAACCTTTCAAGAACATGAGCTATTGCAGCTCGAGATTTAACAGACCAGATCGTGCGCCAGCTTAGGCGCGATAAGGTTGCTGGTTGCGTGCTGATTTTATTTCAAACCATATTTTAAAATGTACGCAACTTGAGGGTTTGGTGTCTTTGGCTGTGTGAGAGCCGACGTGAGTTGTGGTAGAACTCATGAACAACTCCCATTTTAGGACCAACAAAGACTCTTCGAGATTCACAATTGTATTCCAAATTCTCCAAATGTGAGTTTGGTTGGATTGGGTCTATTTTTGGGTCACGTCATCTCATTTCGTGGTATATCAGTTGATCCTATCAAGGTGGAGGTTGTGGTAAACTTGTCGTGGTCCCAGAATGTGTCGGAGATTCATATTTTCTTGGGGTTGGCTGGTTATTATCGACGTTTTATCGAGAGATTCTATAGTATAGCCAGGCCTTTGACTCGACTCAGACATATAGGAGATATGTTTGAACCGCGGAGTCTGAGTCTAGATTTTGATTGCTGAAGGAGAAGTTGACTGTAGCCCCAGTGTTAGCGTTGCCTTCGAGATCAGGAGATTTTGTGGTATGTTCTGATGCGTCTCTTTGTGGATTGTGTTGCATTTTGATGCAGAACAGGCGAGTGATTGCTTATGCGTCTCGATAGTTGAATCGTCATGAGACTCATTACCCCGCATGATTTAGAGTTGGCGGCCATTGTATTTGCATTGAAAATATGCCGCACTATCTGTATGGTGAGAATTTTTCGTTTACACCGACCACAAGAGTTTGAAGTACATCTTCACTCAATCTTATTTAAATATGAGAGCGTCGGTGGATGGAGTTGATCAAGGACTTTGATTGCGAGATCCAGTACCAACCAGGTCGGATGAATCTTGTTGCAAATGCCCTGAGTAGGAAGACACATCATGCAATGTTTACCTCTTTGAGTATCTACAAAGTTCATGAGCATTTGGGGATGGCTGGGTGGAGTTTTCAGCCAATGCTGACTACGTTGTTGTTTCCTCTTTACAAGTTGAACCACAAATTATTTCAGACATTAGAGTTGCATAGACTGACCTGCACATTTATGAGTTAAAATTGAAGTCCCAGTCAGATCAACAAAATGATTTTACTTTTGCGTATGATGGATGTCTGCGCACAAGGGAGACTAGTGCTTCCTAATCTGAGGGGAGGATTCTGAACGAAGCTCACATTAGTAGCCACAGTGTTTATCCGGGAGTTAAGAAGATGCATAATGCCTTGAAATCTTATTATTGGGGGGAAGAAATGAGAAGCGATTTTGCTGATTTTGTAGCTCGATATCTGAATTTCCAGTAGGTCAAGGCTGAGAGGATGAGGCCTGGTTGTCAGGCCTTGTGTGCTAAATCATAGATTAATTACACAATTAATCTTAATCACACGGAAGCATAGAAATGTTGGCGCAGCGGAGGATCCAGATCCCGCTCCCGGGGTGCAGCGGAAGAATTTAAAAATTGGAGCCCGGGAACGGTCAATACACCTATACAATAATCAAAACATTCATAGAATCTTCAGAAGGTACCTTGATAGCGTCTAGGCGCCTGGCTCCGACCAATTTCATGAGGGAATTGGCACTTCAACGGAGTCCACTCCTTCGTCGGTTTGCACTAGAAAACCGACGAAAATTTCATGGACGGAATCTCCTCACCGAGATGGTCAGTACAAATTCCGACTGCGGCGGCGGGCGGTGACGGTGAGGGAAGAAGGGAGAGGGGAGGAGTTTGCTGAATAGCTTTTGGTGTTTTTTTTTCTCTCTATTGAAAGTATCTCATCATTGCCATATTTATAGATTGGGGGGTAGAGTTTGATTTGACCAAAACAGTGAACATTCGGTTCAACTCAAACAGTGAACATTCGGTTCAACTCAAAAAATGAACATTCAGTTCAAGTCAAACTGTGAACATTCGTTTCGACTCCCTCGATTGTGGTCTCATCATAATCCCGATCTATGATCAGATATCACCAATGTGCTCAGTTTACAAAACTGATCATTATGATTCAAAATCAAATTTTCGGACCACTAAATCTATATATGACAGGTTTACTATCATTAGCTAAATATGGAAGTCCTACTCCCTTAGCTACTTTTAGGAAGTCATACTACCAACCTTCCTCCTACTATACTCAACACTTTGAGTACCATATCCGCACGGGAATTGGGAAACCGGTACTTGTGTGACCCTCAATGGTTCAGGGATACAACTAGACGTGGGCTCACAACATTTGTGACTCCAAAAACACATTTTTGGACTTACCCATCGAATCATGGTAAAGCGTCTAGCAACATCATCCCATGATCCCCTAGGTATCACTGATAGTGCCTGCAAGAACCAGTCGATCATGTTTAGAGTTTAGTACGGTCCTTTCAACTCAAATATCGCAATCAGATCAACAACCATTGGTAAATCGAGAGTCGATAGAGATCCAATAACCATGCATACATCTTGGAGATGAAATAGTGGCTCGCATGTGTTACTAGGTAAACTCATTTACCCAAAACACATCTAGTACTTCGGCCAGAGAATTGTCACACTATTATCTCCTCAGATAGAATAGGATACCCATGCACAAGGGCGAGCGGTGAATCCTCGACAACGAAGCATTGACTCCTACATGCATAGGGACCTCACCCAACCCCGCCACCTGATGACCCCAAATGAGTCGGTAAATGGGTCAAAGTTAGGCACCTATCATGTAGAGTCTCGATGACGTTTTGAGTAATAAGGACTAATCTGTACAACCAAGACCTCGGACTTAATCCACTCGAAAAATGGTAACCACTTGGAAAGTCCGAACGAGGTTAGTTCGATAGATCACCAGTCACTATCCATCTGCATGCTCAAAACATCACTATGTTCCCTACCAATGAAATGTGGTACTTCGCATCGCAAATACTAGTCTCAATCTTGGGCGGTCCTTATCCTCCTTTGGACGGCCCAATCGACTAGGAACAGATTTAGAATAGACAGTGACTATTAGATGTGTTTCATGATATCCATCAAATCCACTATCACATCTAACATACATTATAGTGCATTCAAGTTCTTTATCCAAAAATTGTAATCATAATAATGAATATAAATAATGCCATAAAAGAATGCGAATTTCATAAATAAAGATCATTTTACGTAGAGTCAACAGAATCCACATGCCACAAGTTGGATAGATGGGCACCTATTCTAACAATCTCCCACTTGCCCTAAAGTCAACTGCTCATGAGACGTAGTCCCATTGCTTCGCGATGTTTTTCAAACAATGGTCCTGGAAAGGGCTTTGTAAGTGGATCAACAATGTTGTCTGCAGATACGACTCTCTCGACTGCTATGTCACCTCTAGCCATAATATCCCAGTGATCTTTGGTGAGACCTAGGTTCCTTTGCTTGCGCAACGGCACACGTGTTGTCACAGTACACCGGGACTGGACCAACTCCTTCAGGAATTACGCCCAACTCTTGGACGAAATTCCTCATCCAAACGGACTATTTAGTAGCAGCTGATGCTGCAATGTACTCAGCCTCAGTGGTTGAATCCGTGATAGTGTCTTGATTGGAACTCTTCCAAGAAACAGCACCACCATTGAGCATGAATACAAATCCAGAGGTTGACTTCGAATCATCCACATCACATTGGAAGCTAGAATAAGTGTAGCCTTCCAATTTCAGTTCACCACCCCCATAGACCATGAACATATTCTTAGTCATTCGTAAGTACTAAAGAATATCTTTCACAGCCTTCCAATGCATTTGGTCGGGGTTGGCTTGGTAGCGGCTCATGACACTCATAGAATATGCGACATCCGGTCTACTCGAGATCATACAATACATAATACTACCTATTGCCAAGTCATATGGCACACGTGTCATACTCTATATCTCCTCATCAGTCTTCAGACACATAGACTTAGATAGAGTGACCCCGTGGCACATAGGTAGGTGTCCTCTCTTGGACTCTTCCATAGAGAACTACTTAAGTATGGTATCGATGTAGGTCTCTTGGGTGAGTCTGAGCATCCTTTTCGATCTATCTCTATAGATCTGTATTCCTAGAATGTAGGATGCTTCACCCATGTCCTTCATAGAGAATCTACTAGACAACCTAGTTGACTGCAGCATTCCTACATCATTCCCAATGAGACAATGTCATCAACATAAAGTAAAAGGAATGTCACAGAATTTTTAGCTACCTTCTTATACACACATGGCTCCTCGGGATTCTTGATGAAACCAAATTCTTTAATTGTTTCATCAAATCTCAGGTTCCAGCTTCTCGATGCTTGCTTGAGACCGTGGATCGATCTTTGAAGTTTGCATACTTTATGCTCACTCCTACAGATGTGAAACCCTCAGGCTGCATCATATAGATATCTTCCTTAACGTTTCCATTAAGGAACGCATTTTTCACATTCATTTGTCATATCTCATAGTCGTACCATGCGGCTATGGCTAGTATGATTCTAATTGACTTGAACATTACGACTGGTGAAAAAGTTTCATCATAGTCAACACCTTGTCTTTGAGTGTAACCTTTCGCGACCAGTCGCGCCTTGTAGTTCAGTACCTTACCATCAGGCCCAAGTTTTCTCTTGTATATCAATTTACACCCAATAGGAACTATTCCTTCGGGAGGATTAACGAGAGTCCAAACTTGGTTCGAATGCATTGAGTCAATCTCATATTTCATTGCTTCAAGCCACAAATTAGAATCAGCAACGAAAATTGTCTCCTTGAAGATTATTGGATCACATCCAACAGTTTGATCACTTTTATCATCTTCAAGGAGGAAACCATATCTCACAGAAGCCATAGGAATCCTTTCAGATCTCCTAGGTGTGTCCATATCAAGGATTGGCCCTTGAGGTGCGGGAGATTCACTTGGTACTTCAGTTTGTTCTCGAACCTCTTCGAGTTCAACTATCTTGCCTTTTCTATCAGGTAGAAATTCCTTTTCTAGAAAGGTGGCATTTCTAGAAAAAAACACTTTTGTTTCATTGGAATAGTAGAAGCAGTATCCAATAGAATTGTTTGGATACCCAATGAAGTAGCATAAGATGGATCTGTTATCCAGCTTATCTCCCACTGTCTGCTTCACGTAAGCAGGACATCCCCAAATCATCAAGTACGAGCACTTGGGTGGCTTGTCCATCCATATCTCATATGGAGTTTTATCCACTGCCTTTGTGTGGACATTGTTCAACAACATTACCGATGTTTCGAGCGCATAGCCCCAAAACGAGGTAGGAAGTTTAGTTAAGCTCATCATAGATCGAGCCGTGTCCATCAAGGTTCGATTATGACTGTGACACCCGAACCCACGGGGTCACGGATTTGGGGTGAAATAAATATTTTGAAATAAAAAGAAAGACTGAATGACAATTTGTTGTAAGCTGTGTTTCTCATAACTTAGAAAATTTCGAAACACAAACACAAAACTGACATACACACGTTCGGCGCCAAGTACTGAAATTCTACGGAAAATCGATTTCATATATATACTTCAAAGCGATATTACAACATCTAAAATTCTATATGAATTCACTACTGTTGCATTAGATCTAATAAAGATTTCTAAGATAAAAGACAACGACATCTAAGACACGGAAAACACTGTCCATAGATAAACACTTAACCGCCCCGCTGTCAGGCCTCGTGCTCTAAACAGAGTAAAATCATACAAACACATGCGGAAGCTATCAAAAAGCGGGTAAAATTTTCGCTTTTGGCTTGACGATTTAAAACAATATAATTTAAAATAAAGCGATACTCAAAATATATATATATATCCCAGTACGTAAAAACGACCAACAGTATAGCATAACATCATCAACACAAAATCATTTATCAGACTCCAACTACGGGGTACAACAACGAAGCACAGGTCATCCCCCTGGCTGACTGATACATATAATAATAAATATGCTATACGCAACTGGGACACGCTAGCCACCTTTTGGGGCACCACTAGCTGGGTTAAAACCACGACCAGCTGTAAAAACCTGGGTTCCCTGAAAACAACACAAACAAGGAAACAAACCAAGCCCCAGAGGGACATGGGGTCAAACCCCAGTACGGAGAGCAACAGATAAAGCTAAAAGAGTGCATAAGATAAAATGCAGATGCTATGCATGAGACACCGGATAGCTCAAATAACAACAGAGGGACATGGGGTCAAACCCCAGTACGGAGAGCAACAGATAAAGCTAAAAGAGTGCATAAGATAAAATGCAGATGCTATGCATGAGACACCGGATAGCTCAACTAACAAGGAAGGTAAGGAACTCAAGCACAGCTCCAAGAATATGCAACAACAGTGGCCACAAGGTGTGTTCACAGTGTGGTAATGAGCCTCTCGCCGTGATACAACACCCGAATACCAGATGCATCAAATAACTCAACCTGTCGTTGCCTCGCCCATGAACTGTGGTAGTTAACCACTCGGCGCATGGTGGCTAACGATCCCAGCAGGGAGATGAGAGTGCGGTATCACCGCTCGCCCTCGCATCCTGGTAAGAATCAACAACAGCAATACAAGACACGAACAATGGCTGTAATAACAATATGAATGAAATATGGAAAATGCGTGTATGCATAAAAGGTCAGCTAAGCGATCAACAGAAATCACGTATGCACACAGAAACATCCACCTCAATACACAACAGCCATCTAGCATTCATTCTCACGCCAATTCCCAGCAATATCAAGCTCGAATCCGTACCTTAACACTGGGTAACAATTTACCAAATACAAAGCCTGAGAATACTGACTCCAACCTGTAAAACATACGCAATATACAGGGAATCATCAACTCAAAACTCACGGCCAACACACAAAAGCTCACAGCTGGGAGTCCAAAGCTCAACCAGCAACCACCACCCTAATACAACTTAACAGGGAGCTAAACAACAGCTAGGAAACGAGATCTCAACCACTAAACTCGAAAACTACCTGCACGCACAACTCACGGCCGAGAGCAGTAGCTTCGCGATCTCTCCCCAGCGAACACTAGCCTCTGAAACTGGTATAGGGTGAAAGAGCTTTCCAAGAGGAGTCCAACGCTACCTCGCACGAGCGAAACAATCGCCGGAAACTCCAGGAATTCACCAAAACCTCACGGTGAACAGTAAACGAGGGTTTGAGAAACAGAGAACGAAAGGCTGGAAAATATTCTAAGTATGGGATTCGATATCTCAATTAAAAGACCAAGTCTTCCTTATATATAAGTCCCACAGCTGCTGAAATTTTAAACACAATCCACCGACAAATTCAGTCGACTCGTTCTCCTCAACAAACAAACCTGCTGCTGCCAGCAGCAACGATAGCAACGGCTGGTTCTCAAAACGGCGTCGCGCCAACTTACTCAAACGACGTCGCATAGGATACGCAATCTTTTCTACCATTGGCTGGTCATCCAGTCGCAAGATATAACGCACAATGCTTCTCTCTGTTGGTACCAGTCGCAACCTCAAAACGCAGCGTTGCAACTAATTCAAACGACGTCGCTCCACTGACGTCATTAATTCCAGTCGATAACTCCCGCGCGCAATAACCAGCTGCAAGCTACAGTAGCGAAAATCTCTCGCAGCTGGACATCCAGTCGTGACAACAAAACGACAACGTTTCCTCCTCGCGCTACAGGAATGTTGACCCTGTTAGAGTAGATGCCCAACTAGCCAACTTGTGGCGTTCATAGACTCTTGTATGAAACAATCTTTATATATGATATTCGCATTTATTTATGGCATTCTTTACTTTCATTGTGATGTATGATGATTAACAATTGTGTTGAGTAAAGACCTAGAATGCACCATAGTGTATGTTAGATGTGATAGTGGGTATTACGGCTATCATGAAACGCATCTAATAGTCATTGTGTATTCTGAATTAGTTCCTAGTCGATTGGGCCGTCAAAATGAGGATAAGGCCGCCCGAGCTCGAGACTAGTATCTGCGATGCAAAGTACCATGTTTCATTGGTAGGGAACATTGTGATGTTCTGAGCATGCAGATAGATAGTGACCTGGTGATCTATCGAACTACCCTCGTTCGGATTTTCCAAGTGGTTACCATTTGTCGAGTGGATAAGTCCGAGGTCTTGGTTGTACTGATTAATCCTCACGACTCGAAACGTCATTGAGACTCTACGTGATAGGCGTCTCACTTTGACCCATTTGCCGACTCACTTGGGGTCGTTAGGCGGCGGTATTGGGTGAGGCCCCGATGCATGTAGGAGTCGTTGCATCGTTGTCGAGGATTCACCGCTCGCAGACATGCGTGGATATCCTATGCTATCTGAGGGGATAATAGTATATAAATCTCTGGCCAGAGTACTAGAAGTGTTTTAGGTAAATGGTTTACCTAGTTACACTCGCGATGTCACTATTTGATCTCCAAGATGTATGCATAGCTATCGGATCTCTAACGACTCTCGATTTACCAATGGTCGTTGATCGGATCGGGATATATGGATTGAAAGGACCGTACTGTACGCTAAACCACGACCAACTGGTTCTTGCAGGCACTATCAGTGATACCTAGGGGATCATGGGGCGATGTTGCTAGACGCTCTTACCATGATCCGTTGGGAAAGTACGGAATTGTGATTCCGGAGCCACAATGGTTGTGGGCCCACGGCTAGCTGTATCCCTGAACCATTGAGGGTCACACAAGTACTGGATTTGAGATTCCCGCACGGATACTGAGCTCAATGTGTTGAGCATGGGAAGAGGTTTTTGGGAAGTGCGACTTCCTAAAGGTCAACAGGGGTCAAATCGTGATTTCCCGCTGTTGATGGGCAAAATGGTCATTTT
>KQ995677.1:15036-25795 GCA_001598015.1 Dorcoceras hygrometricum
ACGTGTGCCATATGCCTCGGCAATAGGTTGTATTATGTATGGCATGATCTCAACTAGACCGGATGTTGCATATGCTCTGAGTGTCACGAGCCGCTACCAGGCCAACCCCGGCCGAATGCATTGGAAGGCTGTGAAAGATATTCTTAAGTAATTGCGAAGGACTAAGACTATGTGTAGTATTATGTATGGCATGATCTCAACTAGACCGGATGTCGCATATGCTCTGAGTGTCACGAGCCGCTACCAGGCCAACCACGGCCGAATGCATTGGAAGGCTGTGAAAGATATCTTAAGTAATTGCGAAGGACTAAGACTATGTTCTTGGTCTATGGGGGTGGTGAACTGAAATTGGAAGGCTACACTGATTCTAGCTTCCAATGTGACGTGGATGATTCGAAGTCAACCTCTGGATTTGTATTCATGCTCAATGGTGGTGCTGTCTCTTGGAAGAGTTCCAAGCAATACACCATCGCGGATTCAACCACTTAGGCTGAGTACATCGCAGCATCAGCTGCTGCTAAGGAGGCGGTTTGGATAATGAATTTCGTCCAAGAGTTGGGCATAATCCCTGATGGTATTGGTCCAGTCCCGGTGTACTGCGACAACACGGGTGCCGTTGCGCAAGCAAAGGAGCCTAGGTCTCACCAAAGATCCAAACATATACTGAGGAAATACCACATAATACGGGATATTGTGGCTAGAGGTGACATAGCAGTTGAGAGAGTCACCTCTGCAGACAACATTGCTGATCCACTTACGAAGCCCTTGCCAGGACCGTTGTTTGAAAAACATCGCGAAACAATGGGACTGCGTCTGATGAGTAGTTGGCTATAGGGAAAGTGGGAGATTGTTAGAGTAGATGCCCAACTAGCCAACTTGTGGCCTGTGGGTTTTATTGACTCTTGTATATAACGATCTTTATTTATGAAATACTCATTTCTATTATGGCGTTCTTTATTTTCATTATGTTATAATGTTAAAAATTGTGTTGGATAAAGACCTAGAATGCACCATAGTGTATGTTAGATGTGATAGTGGATATGATGGCTATCATGAAACACATCTAATAGTCACTGTGTATTCTGAACTCGTTCCTAGCCGATTGGACCGTCAAAATGAGGATAAGGCCGCCCGAGCTTGAGACTAGCATCTGCGATGCGAAATACCATGTTTCATTGGTAGGGAACATTGTGATGTTCTGAGCATGCAGATGGATAGTGACCTGGTGATCTATCGAACTACCCTCGTTCAGACTTTCCAAGTGGTTACCATTTGTCGAGTGGATAAGTCCGAGGTCTTGGTTGTAGTGATTCGTCCTCACTACTCGAAACGTCATTGAGACTCTACTTGATAGGCGCCTAACTTTGACCCGTTTACCGACTCACTTGGGGTCATTAGGTTGCGGGATTGGGTGAGGTCACGATGCATGTAGGAGTCGATGCTTCGTTGTCGAGGATTCACCGCTTGCTTTCATGCATGGATATCCTGTGCTATCTGAGGAGGTAATAGTGTATAAATCTCTGGCCAGAGTACTGGATGTGTTTTAGGTAAATGGGTTTACCTAGTAACACTCGTGATGTCACTATTTGATCTCCAAGATGTATGGATTCACGATTCCCGCACGGAAACTGAGCTCAATGTGTTGAGCATAGGATGAGGATTTTAGGGAGTGCGACTTTCTAAAAGTCAATACGTGTCATAATATTCAGTTTTGGAAACTGAGTCGATTGGTCCGATCTGATCGTCGATCGGGAATATGATGAGGCTGCAGTGATAGGAATGAATCGAATGTTCATATGGACCTGGGCCTGAACCAAGTCCATTGGGCTGGTTCAAGTCCATCACTTATTTATTAAAACTAGACTTGGTCTAGGGCTACCATGACACTTGATCTCATACCCTATCCTCCACACCTTGCGCCGCCCCCTCCCTCCTCTACCTCACGACCGCCGCCGCTCCTCCACGCGCCGCCGCGCCGCGCCGTCGTGCCGTGCCGCCGTGCCGCCGCCGTCGTGATCGGACTTGTTCCAATCGTCTTTTCGAGGAGTTTCCGTCCTTGCCAAATTCATCAGTCCTTCTAGTGCAGGCTGACGAGGGATTCTTGTTTCCGATCGTGGACCTGATTATGAGGATATACCGCCGCCTACCGTGAAGAGCCATATTCCCTGCGAATTTGGTTGGAGCCAGGCGCCTAGACGCCAGCAAGGTGACATTCGATAAAATATCCTATGTATGTTTTATGATTTGATTTATATGTATTGAACGATTTCCGGGGCAATTTTTAAACTTCCGTTGCGCCCCCGGGAATCGGGATCCAGATCCAACACTGCGCCAACAGGATTTATTTGCCCTATATTTTCTCCGTGGGACGCACCAGTACTATTCGTGAAGAAGAAAGATGGCAGTATGAGGTTGTGCACCGATTACCCGGAGTTGAACCGAGTTATAGTGAAGAACAAGTACCCACTCCTGAGGATCGAGGATTTGTTTGATTAGTTGCATGGGGCTTCCATTTTTTCTCCAAGATTGATTTGAGATCTGGGTACATCAGTTGAGGGTCAGAGAGGAGGATGTGTCCAAGACTGCATTCCGGGCACGCTACGACCACTATGAGTTTTTGGTGATGCCGTTTGGACTGACGAATGCCCCAGCGATCTTCGTGGATTTGATGAATTGGGTTATCAGACAGTCCTTAGTCCAGTTCATCATCGTATTCATCGACGACATCCTAGTCTACTCGAGGAGCTTAGAGGAGCATAGACAGCATTTACAGACCGCACTGCAGACATTGAGAGAGAACAGATTGTATGCTAGGTTTAGCAAGTGCGAATTTTGGCTTGATCAGGTGGCGTTTTTGTGGCACATCATTTCTAGAGATGGGATTTCAGTAGACCCATCGAAGATGGAGGCAGTACAGAACTGAGGGATTCCAAATAATGCAGTAGAGATTCACAGTTTCTTGGGTTTTGCCGGATATTACCGCAAGTTCATCAAGGGCTTCTATTCGATTTCAGTGCCCTTGACAGTCCTGACCAAGAAGAATGCGAAATACGTATGGAGTCTCGAGTGTCAGAGGAGCTTCAATCAGTTGAAAGAGGCCCTCACTTCAGCTCCAGTATTAGCAATTCCAGTGGAGCATGAGAAGATTGTAGTGTATACAGATGCTTCCCTTTGAGGTTTAGGTTCATTTCTGATGTAGGGTGGCAGAGTCATTGCGTATGCATCGAGACAGCTGAAGAGTTACGAGCAGATCTATCCGACGCATGAACTGGAGCTTGCAGCAGTAGTGTTCGCATTGAAGATTTGGATACAGTAATTGTATGGTGAGAAATGTCAGATTTTCACCAACCATAAAGCCTCAAGTGCTTCTTCACCCAGAAGGAGTTGAATATAAGGCAGCGCAGATGGCTGATTTTAGTTAAAGACTATTATTGTGACATTAGCTACCATCCAGATAAAGCTAATGTGGTAGCAGACGCTTTGAGCCGGAAGACTTCAGTGGTGGCACTATCAGCCGAGCGAACACTACAGACTGATCATAGGTTCGAATTGGAGTTTTATTTCAGAGGGATGTGCACCGAGTCTAGCAACACTCACAGTTCAGCGACTCTTCGAGATCGGATTAGAGACGGCCAGGCCACTGACAAGCAGTTACAACAGTGGAGACAGAGAGATGAGGCTAGAGGTCGGGGTTTGTATACAGTCAAGGATGGGATCGCTCGTTTTAGAGGACGTATGTGGGTGCCAAACACTAAGCAGTTGAGAGCTGAGATTTTATCAGAGGCCCCATAGAGAACGAAGATGTACAGAGATTTGTAGACTCTTAACTGGTGGCCAGGGATGAAGAAGGACATCGGGTGATTCATATTCGAGTGTTTGACCTGTCAGCAGGTCAAGGCAGAGAACCAACGACCAGCAGGGTTACTAAAGCCGCTCCATATCCCTGAGTGGAAATGGGAGAACATCACGATGGTTTGTGGTTGGATTACCAAGGAGTCCAGAGGCTACATGGAGATTTGGGTGATTGTGGATTGACTCACCAAGTCCGCACATTTACTACCGGTGAAGAAAACTTTCACCTTGACGCAGTATGCAGAGCTATACATTAGGGAGATTGTTAGGCTGCAGGGCATATCAGTCTCTATTGTGTTAGATCGGGACACCAGGTTTACATCTGAATTCTGGAGGAGCTTGCACGCCGCTCTGGGGACTAAGTTGTCGTTCAGTACAGCTTTTTCACCCACAGACAGATGGACAGTTGGAGAGAGTCATCCAGATTCTAGAGGATTTTCTGAGAGCATGTGTGATAGACTTTCAGGGTACGTGGGATTCTAGATTTCCCTTAGTAGAGTTCACGTACAATAATAGATTTCCGGAATCTATTGGTATGGTTCCATATGAGGCTCTGTACGGGAGGAGGTGTCGATCTCCCGTGCACTGGGACGAGGTTGGCGAGGGAGTATTGACTGGACCAGATATGGTGCAGCAGACAACGGACATTGTGACCAGGATACAAGATCGGATGAGGACAGCATAGAGTCGTTAGAAGAGTTATGCCGACGTAGACGACGATACCTGGAGTTGGCTGTAGGGGATCACGTATTCGTGAGGATATCGCCCATGAAGGTCGTGATTCATTTTGGCTGGAGAGTCAAGCTCAGTCCGAGGTTTATTGGTTCGAGATGTTGGAAAGGGTTGGTACGTTGGCGTATCAGGTAGAACTACCACCTAGTCTGTCAGCGGTTCATAACGTGTTCCATATTTCGATGCTTCGGAAGTATGTCCCGAATCCGTCGCATGTGTTAGACTTTGAGCCGCTTCAGTTAGCACCAGATCTATCTTTTGAGGAGCGACCGATTCAGATCTTGGCTCGAGAGGAGCGTAGGCTTAGGGCACGGAGTATTCCGATGGTCAAGGTCCGGTGGCAGAATCACTCCGAGGATGATGCTATCTGAGAGAACGAGGCCGATATGCTTACGCACTATCCAGAGCTTTTCGGTACGTAACTTAATTTCGGGGACGAAATTTCTTTTAGGGGGAGAGTTGTAATACCCATAAATCCTGACTACGTGAGAATGAGTGTGACGCCCACGCTGGGAAACTTATTTTTTGAAAGTTATGTGCCATTTTATGTGATTAAGTCTTAATTTATGTTTTAAGATATTCACGTATTTTATTAGTCTGATTGAGTTCCGGACGTGTGGACCAGACGGTGGACGACCGAGGTGAAAGTTTATTTGAAATTTTTATGCCCTCGGATTTTTAAAAGCCAAAAATTTATTATTTTAAGCGATATTTGCAAAAATATGATTTTTATATATATTTGCCAAGGGGAACCCGTTTTTGCCTATACGGGCTATTTTAATGTGCTTTGCTAGCATTTTAAAATTGGTGAATTTTATATTACGAAAATTGAGTGTTCAAAATTTAAGTTTTGAGTTTTAATTAATATTTAAATTAGTGGAGGCTAAAGAAGGAAAATACTCTTTTAATTTTCTAATTTATTATCCTTGGAGGGGTCTTTTGGAACTTATCTCATTTCCCTAAACCTAAATTTCGAAAATCTAGCCTCCCTCCTCCTTCCTCATGCCGTCACCCTCCCCTTGGCTGATCTCCATCAAATTTTCTTGGTGATTTTGAAGGTTGATCGTCCTACCTCGAGCCCTCCGTCCCGGTAACACGTAGTCTTCGTAAATTTTCCAAAAATTCACGCTCTATTGTCCCTTTTTCTTACCATCTAAATCATAATATGTTGTTTTGATATTGCATGATTTGTATGTAAATTGATTAGATATATGCTTGTGGTTTTAGATCCATGCATCTCTCACGATTTCTAACGCATATTTGATTCGTTTCTTGATGTGCTTCGGTAATGGATGGTTCTTGGGGCTTGGGTTCGAGTCATGGTGGTTCAGTGGTAGTCCAAGGCTTGGTGGAAAGTGGCTCGGCTGGCTGGCCGAGCCAAGGTCGAGGCACGATGTGGCCTGCAACATGCGGCGCATGGGTTGGCTTTTGCGTGCGTAGTTTGTGCCATTTCAGCCATGGTTTGAGCCATGGATTGATCTAGGGGAACCGGCGGACTTGGGGGTGGTCCTATCGGCGGAGCTCCGATCATGGGCGGCCGGAGCAGGGCGGCCGAAGGGCTAGAAGCGTCGGGTGTCATGGTGCGGCGGCTAGGGTTTGTTGCATGGTACGGACAGTTCAAATGGACCGATTTGGTGGGTTCGGTCGGACCGGGTCGGTCAGTCAAGGATCAGGTCAAAATATTTTAAGTCAAGTCCGAGTTTTTTATTTATGGACCGGGTATTTTTATTTTAAAGTCCAATTTTAAGGATATTAGGCCAAATATTTTTAGTCAACCTTTAAAGTCAAAATTTAGCTATTTTATGAGCCTAATATTTGCTTTAAATTTTAAAGTCCAATTTTTAGTCCATGGGGCTGTTATTTTATCAAAATTTTAGTGTCTGATTTTAGTTGAGGGACAAAGTACTTTTATCGTTTTGAAGGTTAAGTTTGAGTTTTATGGGTTAATTCAAGTTTTGGGCTAAGTTTCAGTTTAAGATCCGATTCTAGGCTTTTGGACATAGAATTAGTGCGCCAGTCACTTGAATCAGTCCTTGACCGAGGGATGAATGAAAAATGTAGAAACCCGTGAATATATATTTAATTATATATGTAGTATTTTACGTATATGAATATGTTATTGTTTAATGAAAGAATTAAATATATATTGACGTTCTAATCCTTTTAAATTGCATATTTTATGACGATCATGCATCATGAAAGTTTATGAAATGTTAATGGCATGGAAGAAAAGAAAATATTTTGAGGGATTGAAGTGATTGTGGCAAAGTAATGATGAGCGAAATCGGGATACCGGGCCAGATGAACCTCTGTTATTATTATAATGAGCTTATGGATCCATGTGTTCACGGCATGGTGAAGTGGCAGCATAGAGGTGTGAGGGATCCCGAGGTAAGGTCGGGTGAACCGCATCGCCACGTACGTTGGTTCTTATGATTGATCAATCGTTAATGTACTGACTCACACTTCATGGATACGACTCATACTTTAAAACCAGGTGCAATGATATGATTCTCGTTGGTTAAGAAAGGCAAACACGTGATATTGATTGCCACGCGCCCTCAGTTCAATAGCCAAGAGAACCGAATTATGCCCGATCGTTAGAACAAGATGTTTAGGATGTGTGAAATCCTTTTCCGTATGAATTCTCAAAGGAAACAAAAATCACAACGAAAAGAAAACGATTAATCTCAAACGAACCTTCAAAGGAACTCTTCTTTGACAATCTGTGCGAAGATCAACCGACGAACGCCACAAAGTTATAGACTTTGATAAGTTTGATTTTTTTGAGGTAAACACCAACTTTGCAAGAAAACAAAAGGTTTTTATTCATAAAACTTCAATAATTTCGAAATCCATCTCCTAATATATATATAGACTTGTTTCCAAGAGTTCTAATGATTATTTCCAACCTAGAATCCTTTTTAGGAAACAAATCTCCTAGTCATGGAAGGACTCAATCTCCTACCTTATCTAATAATATTTGAAAATATTATCTTAAGGAAAGTAATTTAAAAGCCAAAACAAACCAAATGTCCTATGCATGTGAAACCAAATGTCCTATGCATGCAGCGCATGCATGTACTCGGTTTTTTTTGTTCATCTTCATTTGCTAGTCTTGGACTTGAATAATATTGATAATATAATCTCTTAACCCTCCAACTAGCTTTTCATGTGCATGATTCCCCTCTCCATTAAACATTTCTTGGGTACTCAAAGCGAGTCCGTGAAGGGCTTCTTTGAACTTCTTGATGCGTCCTCTTGTGATTGGTCCCGAGGGCAATGCTAATGGATCCCGTCGTATAGCTGTGATCGCATCATCCTCCCCTTCTTGAGAAGGATTTGTCCTCAAATCTTGATCGTGACCTACATCGAATAAAGAGAGGTCACTAACGTTAAAAGTAGCACTCACATTATACTCACCGGGTAGATCCAACTTGTAGGCATTTTCATTGATCCTCTCTAGCACTTGGAATGGTCCATCGCCCCTTGGTAAGAGTTTGGAACGCCTCCGTTCTTTCCTTAAGTGCAGCCACACCCAGTCTCCAGGCTCAAAAGTAACCTTCTTCTTTCCTTTGTTGGCTTGCTTGGTGTATTGCTGAATCTTCTTCTCGATGTTGGCTCTTACCTTCTCATGTAGAGTTCTCACATATTCAGTCTTTTTCTTGCCATCCAAGTTCAACCTTTCACTCATAGGGAGAGACAACAAATCTATAGGAGTTAATGGGTTAAGACCATATACAATCTCAAATGGAGAAAATCCTATAGTAGAGTGAACACTCCTATTATATGCAAACTCGAAAAAAGGTAAACACTCTTTCCAACTCTTTAAATTCTTGTTTATTATGGCACGCAATAGTGTCCCTAAAGTCCAATTAACAACTTCAGTTTGCCCATCCGTCTGAGGGTGACAAGTAGTAGAAAAGAGTAACTTAGTACCAAGCTTGCACCATAGCGTCTTCCAAAAGTAACTCAAAAATCGTGTATCCCTATCAGACAAAATGCTCCTAGGCATCCCATGCAGTCTAACAACCTCCCTAAAGAAATTCTTGTTTATTATGGCACGCAATAGTGTCCCTAAAGTCCAATTAACAACTTCAGTTTGCCCATCCGTCTGAGGGTGACAAGTAGTAGAAATGAGTAACTTAGTACCAAGCTTGCACCATAGCGTCTTCCAAAAGTAACTCAAAAATCGTGTATCCCTATCAGACAAAATGCTCCTAGGCATCCCATGCAGTCTAACAACCTCCCTAAAGAACAAGTCAGCCACATTAGAAGCATAATCCGCTTTATGACATGCAATAAATGAGCCATTTTGGAGAAACGGTCAACCACCACAAAAATAGCATCCCTTCCCTTCTTAGACCTAGGTAACCTCAGAACGAAATCCATAGACAGGTCAACCCAAGGTTCAGTAGGAATAGGGAGAGGTGTATACAGCCCATGGGGTTGTACCCTAGACTTTGCTTGTCTACATGTTATACACCTTTCACATTGACGTTGGACATCACGTTTCATATGAGGCCAAAAAAAATGTTCATGCAATGCGTTCAAGGTCTTAGCCACACCAAAATGTCCCATTAGGCCACCCCCATGCACCTCTTTAACAATAAATTCTCTTATGGAAGACTTAGGGATGCAAAATCTATGTTCCCTAAATAAGAACCCCTCATGCAAATAAACTTTTTCATGTGTTCCATGCATGCAACACTCAAAAACATCCTTAAAATCATCATCTAATGCATATAAGTCTTTTACATGTTCAAATCCCAAGAACTTTGAACCTAGGGTGGAGAATAAAACGTACCTTCGTGATAGTGCATCGGCCACTATGTTTTCCTTACCTTTTTTGTACTTGATCACATAGGGAAATGTCTCGATGAATGCCACCCACTTGGCATGCCTCTGGTTAAGATTTTGCTGCCCTCTAAGGTGCTTGAGGGACTCATGATCCGTGTGAATCACAAACTCCTTCGGCCTAAGGTAGTGCTGCCATGCCTCAAGAGACCTCACCAAGGCGTACAACTCCTTGTCATAAGTTGGGTAGTTCAACGGGCCACCAGTAAGTTTCTCGCTAAAGTAAGAAACGGGCCTTCCTCGTTGCATTAACACTCCCCCAATACCTAATCCTGAAGCATCACATTCAATTTCAAAAGTGTTAGAAAAATCAGGCAATACAAGTACAGGAGCATTAATCAGTTTTTGCTTAATGATTTGAAAGGACTTCTCTTGCTCTGCGCCCCAATGGAAAGGAGTGTTCTTCTTGATCACCGCTATCATAGGCGCCGCTAGTGTGCTAAAATATCTTACAAACCTCCTGTAGAAGCTGGCAAGTCCATGGAAACTCCAAACTTGACCGACAGTAGTAGGCGTTGGCCAATCCCGAATAGCACTCACCTTTTCTTCATCCACTTGTATACCTTGGGAGCTCACAACATATCCAAGGAAAACAAGTTTTTCCGTACAAAACACACACTTCTTGAAATTAGCATACAGATGTTCCACCCTAAGTGTTGTTAGTACGAGCTCAAGTGAAACATGCTCATCCAAATGTTTATTATATATTAGGATATCGTCAAAGTAAACCACTACAAACTTACCAATGTATGTACGAGGGACGTGATTCATTAGACGCATAAAAGTGCTCGGTGCGTTCGTTAAGCCAAATGGCATCACTAACCATTCATACAAACCATACTTGGTCTTAAACGCAGTTTTCCACTCATCACCTTCCCTCATCCTAATCTGATGGTAACCACTTTTAAGATCGATTTTGCTAAAGATGGTAGACCGTGCAACTCATCCAACATATCATCTAGTCTAGGAATGGGATGTCTATACTTGATAGTAATGTTATTGATAGCCCTGCAATCCACAGACATCCTCCAAGATCCATTTTTATTCGGCACCAATAAAATAGGCACCGCACAAGGTGACGTGGATTCACGCACATAGCCCTTAAGTAAAAGCTCACTCACCTATCGTTGAAGCTCTTTAGCCTCTTCTGGATTGCACCTATAATGTGGACGGTTTGGCAAAGCACTCCCCGGCACCAAGTCAATTTGATGCTCAATCCCCCTCAGAGGTGGTAATCCCTCCGGCAGCTCTTCGGGAAACACATCTTCAAAGTCCTGAAAAAGAGTAATAACAGTGCTCGGCAGTGATCCGGCTATGT
>KQ995677.1:32122-49748 GCA_001598015.1 Dorcoceras hygrometricum
TTCCACTCCAACGCTAATTCAGGGCTTCAAATAGGTAGCAATTGAGAGATCAACTCACAAGGAATCCAGCGCCACCAAAATCACTCAAATCATCGGCTGAGAACGGCGGCCATCGACGAAAATAGGTCACGGTGAACAGTAGCTAATCTAGGGTTTGGGAAAGGAGATAAGAAATATCGGGTCCAGAATATTTCTAAGTGTCGATCACCCTAGCCTATATATATATATAGCCCTCAAATACAATAGCTGCACCAAAAGCACTCAAAGCATCGGCGGAGAACGTCTGCAATCGACGGGATATAAGTCACGGCGGCAATCATGAGATAAGAAATATCGGGTCCAGAATATTTCTAAGTGTCGATCACCCTAGCCTATATATATATATAGCCCTCAAATACAATAGCTGCTGATCACAAAATATTCAGTCGACGTGAACAGTAGATATCTTACAGCAGATACAATCTCTTTCTTTCGATAAAACCAGCAGCAACCACCAGTCGATACATTCTCAAAGGAACATCAAAACGACACCGTACCAACTAACTCAAACGACATCGCAGAGCTTCACCAGCTGACAACAGATATCTCTTACGAAAGAACCAAAAGATTGTAACAGATCTCTTCAAAAACCCATCAGCGACTGATCTCGCAAAATTACACAAAACGACGACGCGTCAACTAATCTAAACGACGCCGTAATGGTTACGTAGGCATTGCTGCCAACAGCTGGTCACCCAGTCACAATAATCAAAACGCAGAGTTTCAACTTATTCAAACGACGTCGCTTCTCATCATTCTCGTATTTGTGCGCCTGCTGCCAGCAGCAACCATTCTAAGCGCAACTACTTCCAGCAGATAACAACGCGTCATGCCTACGTCATCTCTACTGATTCAAAATCCACCAGCTGAGAGCTACAGTACCGCTGACCCGCGTTGACTTCCTAAATTCGCTACGACTGGTGTCTAAACAATAGCGCAACGTCTGAATTACAATGGGGAATCAGATTTCACGCGCAAAACCTTCAAAATTCATGCGATATATCCCAAATCAATTCGATTAATCACAAACTAAAAGTCTGATTCCTCACATTCTTCCCATCTTAAGAGATTTCTTCCTCGAAATCAAAGGCAACTCAGGGAAAAACAATCAAACAATCAGAATACGAAACAGAAATTCATCTAATTCAAACCCAAGAGTTCAAGATAACTGGGAAATCAACAAACAACAATTTGGGAAGAACATAACCAGAAACCGAAATCTAATACAACATCTACTCGAACAGATGCGGCCACTCGTGCTGCATCTTATCTTCTGGTTCCCAAGTTGCTTCTTCTCTGCCATGCTTGCTCCATTGGACCATCACCAACGGAACTACTTTGTTCCTCAGCTGCTTCTCCTTCCTATCCAAAATATGAACTGGATATTCAACATAACTCAAGGCAGAATACAGCTCAACTTCATCGGTTCTCAACACATAGGACGGATCTGGCTCATATTTTCTCAACATTGACACATGAAAAACATCATGCATCGCTGCTATTTCAGCAGGCAGCCTCAATCGATAAGCCAACTGTCCAATCCGCTCGACAATCTCGAAAGGACCAACGAATCTGGGAGCTAATTTGCCTTTGAATCGAAAGCTCATCATGCTCTTGAAAGGAGAAACTTTGAGAAATACTCGATCGCCAACCTCAAATTCTAACGGTCGACGTCTTCGGTTAGCATAGCTAGTAAATCTATCTTGTGCAGCCTTCATTCTACTTCTAATCAAATCAACCTGATCTTTCATATGCTGCACAAACTCAGGGGTAGAAAGCTGTCTCTCACCAAATTCTTCCCAACAAATTGGAGATCTGAATTTTCGACCATACAACGCCTCAAATGGAGCCATTCCGATAGTCACTTGGTAGCTGTTGTTATACGAAAACTCAACCAACGACAAAGAATCCTGCCAGCCACCATTGAAATCATCACTACTGCACGCAGCATATCCTCCAAAGTCTGGATAGTCCGCTCAGACTGACCATCTGTCTGTGGGTGATAGGCTGTACTCATAGCCAATCTCGAACCCATCGCTGCTTGCAAGCTCTTCCAAAATCGGGAAGTGAATCTTGGATCTCTATCGGGCACTATCGAAATAGGAACTCCATGCAATCTCACCACATGGTCGATATACAGCTTCGCAATTTTCTTCATTGAACACCTCACGTCATAGGTAATAAAATGGGCCGACTTTGAAAGTCTATCAATCACCACCCAAATCGCATCACATCCCCTACTCGATCGAGGTAGATGAGTCACAAAATCCATGGCGATGTGCTCCCAATTCCATTTGGGCACCTCCAAACTCTGTAGCATTCCACCAGGTCTCATTCTCTCAGCCTTGACCTGCTGGTAATTCAAACATCTAGCAACAAAACCAGAGATATCGCTCTTCATGCCTTCCCACCAGTAGTGAGATTTCAAGGCATGGTACATCTTTTTCTCGCCCGGATGCACACTGTACTGGCTACAATGCGCTTCATTCATAATGATTTCCTTCAAATCGATCAAGTTCGGAACCACCAATCTTACTCGAAATCTCAGACATCCATCCGAAGAAACTGAGAAATCATCAGACTGACCACTTCGGGCTTTAATCTTCAACTCATGAATGTACGGATCAGTCCTCTGCGCCTCCCTGATGTCGCTCACAATCTGCGGTTCTACTTGAATCGAAGAAACCATAAAGTACTGATCACCCGGCTGGAAACGCCAACCATAAGTACTCAACTGCTCGTAGACTCTTGAAGAACTCAAAAACGAAAGCATCACAGGCTGGGTCTTCCTACTCAAAGCATCCGCTACTGAGTTCATCCGCCCAGGTTGATACTGAATCTCACAATTAAAGTCCTTGAGCAATTCCATCCATCGTCGTTGCCTCATATTCAAATCTGACTACGTGAAGATATACTTCAGGCTCTTGTGGTCGGTGTACACCACAAATTCTTCACCATACAGATAATGTCGCCAAATCTTCAAGGAAAACACTATCGCAGCCTACTCAAAATCATGAACAGGGTACCTCGTCTCGTGAGGCTTCAACTGTCGAGATGCATAAGCAATCACGTACCCGTTCTGCATCAGCACACATCCTAAACCATTGAGAGAAGCATCGAAGCACACCACAAATCCTCCGGATCCATACGGTAGAGCCAAAACAGGAGCAGTAGTCAACTTCTCCTTCAACGTCTGAAAACTAAACTCGCACTCGTCAGTCCAAACAAACTTCTTATCCTTCTGAGTCAATTGAGTCAAAGGCCTGGCTATCGAAGAGAAATTCTCGATAAAACGCATGTAATAGGTAGCCAATCCCAAGAAACTGCGAATCTCTGAAACGTTCCTAGGTCTCTCCCAGTTAAGAACTGCTTCGACCTTACTCGGATCCACCGAAATCCCTTGCGCCGAAATCACATGACCCAGAAAGATAATTCGATCAAGCCAGAATTCGCACTTGCTGAACTTGGCATACAATTGCGAGTCTCTCAATCTCTGCAACACTAGTCTCAAATGCTCCTTATGCTCTCTCAAGCTCCTCGAATACACCAGGATGTCATCTATGAAGACGATCACGAACCGATCGATATACTCACTGAAGACACGATTCATCAAGTCCATGAACATAGCTGGGGCATTAGTCAACCCAAACGGCATGACAAGAAACTCATAATGCCCATATCGAGTCCGAAAAGCTGTCTTCTCCACGTCAGCATCTCTAATCCGCAACTGGTGGTAACCAGAGCACAAATCAATCTTCGACTAGACGACCGAACCCTGCAACTGGTCGAACAAGTCATCAATCCTCGGAAGGATACTTGTTCTTCACCGTAGCTTTATTCAGTTGTCGAAAGTCCACACACATCCTCATAGACCCATCCTTCTTCTTCACAAAAAGAATCGGAGCTTCCCAAGGCGACATACTCGGTCTAATGAAGCCTTTCTCCAAGAGATCTCTCAATTGATCCTTCAGCTCTTTCAATTCTGTAGGCGCCAACCGGTACGGAGCTCTTGAGATCGGGGCAGTACCGGGCACCAACTCAATGCTGAAGTCGATCTCACGTCTCGGAGGGAATCCAGGAATCTCATCCGGGAATACGTCGGGAAACTCTCAAACGATCGGAATATCGCTCAACTCCAATCGTGGCTCTTGGGAAACATAAAGCGCATAGATCATGAATCCCGCATTATCCAGCGATAACAGGCTAAACATCTCCATGACGAACACCAGTTGAATCTTTGAGCACGAATCAGCACCGTAGAACTCCCACTTCTCACCCGAGTAAGGGTGAAATCTCACCACACCATGAAAACAGTAAACAGTAGCCTCATAGCTAGACAACACATCCATTCCCAAGATACAATCAAAATCTCTTATTCCCAAAACAATCAGATTGGACACCAAAACGTGCTCATCAAATCGAAGCACACAATCCAACACCACTTCACGGGACCACAGACTCACACCAGCTCAGATTGGACACCAAAACGTGCTCATCAAATCGAAGCACACAATCCAACACCACTTCACGGGACCACAGACTCACACCAGCAGGGGTAGACCCGGAAACAACATCACACAATGGGGAAGAACTCAACCCATGCTCACACACAAACATCTCAGAAATAAAAGAGTGTGATGCATCAGTGTCAAATAAAACTCTCACAGGATAGTCGAAAATAAAGCATGTACCTGCGATCACCAAGGCAGGCGTCTCCTCAGCCTGCTCTCTAGTCAAAGTTCGCCTGAGCCTGCTGGGGAATCTGGAACTGAGGTCTCTGAGGTGCTCCAAACCTAGAAGGTCCACTAGGCTGAAATCCAGATCGCTGAGTTGGAACGGGAAACTGCGGTCCCTGCGAAGAACCCCCAGCCGAACCCTGCTAAGAAGGAATCGAAGTCTGACCCCTCAACAAAGGACACACCCTCACAAAGTGTCCTGGCTGTCAGCAGTTACGGCAGGACCCCTTAACTCCATGACACTACGAAGTCGGATGCCTTACTCCGCACTGTCCACAAGACATGCCACTAGCAACGCCGCCAGAAACACTGCCGGAATCAGAACTCGCAGAACCAGAGGAACTCGAATCCGCCTTCTTCTTGAATTGTTTCCCTGGAGGTCGAAACCTTTGGCGATTCGAATGCTGCTGCTGCGACCCCTGAGGAGCATAAAAATATTGCGACGCATCCTGAACAGGCTGATAGGTGCGTCCAGTAGTCGGCTGAATCGGAGCAACCTCCATCAAACTCTGCTCAATGTGCACCGCTCTGTTCACTGCATTAATATTGGTCGCAGGTGACCTAGACAAAACTATACGGTACAGATCAGGTCTCAAACCTTTCAAAAAACTTGTTCCTCTTCGCTCTCTCCTGGTTGGCTACATGTGGAACATACATCAAAAGCGCAGAAAACTGTCGGGCATACTCAGCCACTCGCAGGTTACCCTGCCTCAAGTTGTCAAACTCCCGCTCCCAGCTGTTGTAGCAGAAATCCGGGGTATACTCCTGTCTGAACATCTCACAGAAGATCTCCCAGGTGATCACAACCCCACTATCACGAAGGATACGAGAAGTACCCCTCGATCAGCGCTGTGCAACATCTCTCAGTTGCAGTACTTCCAGCTTCAGTCTCTTCTCGGGAGCGTACTCCAGAGTATCGAACAACTCCACCATCTGAACACACCAAGCCTCATCCATCGCACCACCCTCAGAAGCAGAAAACGTCGGAGGGTTCGTCCGCTGAAATCGTGCTAAAACTAGCTCCATCTCGCCTATCTGTCTAGTAACATCCTCAACCTGATGAACATCATCATCGCTACCTGCCCTAGACTCCTCCTCAGTACGTCTAGTCGTCCTACCTCTTCCTCTTCTCGGTGGCATCTAAACAATGTCAGGCCCCGTGCTAATTACTCAAGATAATAGCACAATAAAACACATAATCACGGAAGCGTATAAATCGGGCTTAAAAATTTTCAAAATAATTTAGTCCTGAACTTAAAATCATACATTCAAAATATTCATAATCAAAATATGAGTTGACTCAGACTCATACAAATCAGGTAAAAACAATAAATCTCAAATCGAAAATAGATCCCCAATATATAGCAACACGGGGCATCCCCCGGTTCAATACATAAATATATAACTGGGACTCAAGGGAACGAGGATCGACCAGCTGAACCTCCGCTCTGTCCAGCTTGGTTACCTAAAGATCCTGCAAATGGGTAACGCAGACCCAAACAACACAAAAGCAGGAAAACAAATACGAGGTCAAGCCTCAGTACGAAGAGCTAATCGAAACCACTAACATGCAACATGCTATAAATCAATGCTATGAAATGCATGAGGGCTATCAAAGATCGGATAGCTAGACCAGTGTATCAACTGGCAATCATATCTGTCGATCCTCTATACCACGCACAGCAAGTCCGCCGGTGGAAATCATCGGTCCGTGATCTTCAGGACCCGTCAGCCCATCACAGCTCGGTGGTCTTCAGACACGACAAGTCAGTCGGTCACCACTCCGATGATAGCGTTGGACTTTTCAGGCACGACAAGTCAGTCGGCCAGTCACAACGTGGCTCTCAACCAGGTCGTCAATCAATCTGTCAGGCTCAATATGTATGCATGAATGCCAATCAATAATCAATTTCAATGCATACCATTCAGTACGTCAAAACAGAATGAAATATTCAATCAATTCGACAAACTGATCCACGTAAATTCATATAATCAGGCCAACAGATTTCATAGCAAGAATTACAGCCATGTTCACGCTTCAAGCTATTAAGGTCTGCTCAATTCGTATCTCAATCGTCAAAATTCTACCTCATAGATTCCACAAATGGACGACAGGACTTCCTGGAAGCTGGAATCTGTTTCAAATCCTCGAAAATCAGCTTAACTCAAGCATAAATCAGAACCTGAACACTCTAATACCTACGGCCAGAACTATACTCAAGTTCTAAACAATTCTACGCAGGTATTAGCTACTAGACAAAGCTCAATTCAACGAGAAATGTAACCTTGAAGCTTAAACCAACAGGAGAACACACGAAACAGACTTCTCCAAAAAGCTTCGAACACCAGTAGCTTCACGCTTCCACTCCAACGCTAATTCAGGGTTCCTACTGGGTGGAAATCGAAAGAGCAACTCTCAAAGAATCCAGCGCCACCAAAATCGCTCAAATCATCGGCGGAGAACGGCGACAATCGACGAAAATATGTCACGGTGAACAGTAGCTAATCGAGGGTTTGGGAAAGGAGATAAGAAATATCGGGTCCAAAATATTTCTAAGTGTCGATCACCCTCGCCTATATATATATATATATACGCCTCAAATCCAATAGCTGTTGATCAACAAATATTCAGTAGACGTAGAACAGTAGATATACTTACACCCATCAGCGACTGATCTCGTGAAATTACACAAAACGACAATGCGTCAACTAACCTAAACGACGCCGTAATGGTTACGTAGGCATTGCTGCCAACAGCTGGTCACCCAGTCACAATAATCAAAATGCAGCGTTTCAACTTATTCAAACGACGTCGCTTCTCATCATTCTCATATTTGTGCGCCTGCTGCCAGTAGCAATCATTCTAAGCGCAACTACTTCCAGCAGATAACAACGCGTCACGCCTATGTCATCTCTACTGATTCAAAATCCACCAGCTGAGAGCTACTGTATCGCTGACCCGCGTTGACTTCCTAAATTCTCTAAGACTGGTGTCTAAACAATAGCGCAACGTCTGAATTACAATGGGTAATCAGATTTCACGCGCAAAACCTTCAAAATTCATGCGATAAATCCCAAAGAAATTCGATTAATCACAAACTAAAAGTCTGATTTCTCACAAGAGAAGTGCATAATCCGAAAACTCCACCACCGCCAACCTAACTTTCTTAAGTTCGGAGTAATGGTGGCAATCAAACACGAACTCTACCCTCTTTTCCCACTCAAGATACGCCTCCGGGTATGATTTTCCTTGAAAAGAAGGAATCTTCATCTTAATTCTACTCACATTACCATCCTCTCTCGCCCCCTCATTGTATCGCCCACGCATTGCTGCATGCCTACCCCTATAGTACCCTTGCTCTCGCTTATTCCTGCCCCAATTCTCACTATGCCCCTCAAACTCATCCTACCCCTCAAATTCGCTCTCTCTTTTTTTTTATTTGGGCTTACCTCCAATCGCAAAAACCTCCAACCTACTCATTCTGTCATGAAGGAGTTCCAATTCAGCCCTTACCATCCTAGTCACTTCGCCAAACAAGGCTTCCATTTGAACCTTGGACAGCTCTGGGTTCAAACCCTCGCCCACCTCCTTCTTGGTCCTTCGTTCTGACATTTTTACCTGAAAGAAAAGGTTAGAAAAAAAAAATTGTGCCTCACCCAAAGCCTCACTATTCACTCCAAAGAAATCACTCGCACTCAGGTGTGTGTTGCAAATTAGGCGCAACCAAACTTATGAGTCCAAACTTCAAGGTATTTGAAGATTGATTCACGTGGACTGATAAAGACAAAAAGTGGAAGAAGGAATACTCAAACTCGAAAAAGACTTACGATGAGGAAGTTTTTTTTTTCATATTTTTTCCCTTTTTTTTTTGCTTCTTTTTTTTCTCAAGACTCAATGCAGAAACTTGCGTGACAAAAGTAAAGATAGATCTTGAGGTTCGAGAGGAAACTCAAGGAATTTTGGTATTTCTGATAACAAACTATCTTGTTCAACAGAACCTGGGCTCTGATACCAAATGATATGATTCTCGTTGGTTAAGAAAGGTCAAACACGTGATATTGATTGCCACGCGCCCTCACAATCCGTGCAAAGATCAACCGACAAACGTCACAAAGTTATACACTTTGATAAGTTTGATTTTTTTGAGGTAAACACCAACTTTGCAAGAAAACAAAAGGTTTTTATTCATAAAACTTCAATAATTTCGAAATCCATCTCCTAATATATATATAGACTTGTTTCCAAGAGTTCTAATGATTCTTTCCAACCTAGAATCCCTTTATATTACGAAACAAATCTCCTAGTCATGGAAGGACTCAATCTCCTATCTTATATAATAATATTTGAAAATCTTATCTTAAGGAAAGTAATTTAAAAGCCAAAACAAACCAAATTTCCTATGCATGTGAAACCAAATGTCCTATGCATGCAGCGCATGCATGTACTCGGTTTTTTTGTTCATCTTCATTTGCTATTCTTGGACTTGAATAATATTGACAATATAATCTCTTAACCCTCCAACTAGCTTTTCATGTGCATGATTCCCCTATTATTTAAACATTTGTTGGGTGCTCAAAACGAGTCCGTGAAGGGCTTCTTTGAACTTTTTGCTGCATCCTCTTGTGATTGGTCCCGAGGGCAATGCCAATGGATCCCGTCGTATAGCTGTGATTGCATCACCAGTGGAGCATGAGAAGATTGTAGTGTATACAGATGCTTCCCTAAGAGGTTTAGGTGCATTTCTGATGTAGGGTGGCAGAGTCATCAAGACAGCTGAATAGTTATGAGAAGATCTATCCGACGCATGAACTGGAGCTTGCAGCAGTAGTGTTCACATTGAAGATTTGGATACAAAACTTGTATGATGAGAAATGTCAGATTTTCACCAACCATAAGAGCCTCAAGTGCTTCTTCACCAAGAAGGAGTTGAATATAAGGCAGCGCAGATGGCTGATGTTAGTTAAGGACTATTATTGTGACATTAGCTACCATCCAGATAAAGCTAATGTGGTAGCAGATGCTTTGAGCCGGAAGACTTCAGTGGTGGCATTCTTATCAGTCGAGCGAACACTACAGACTGATCAGAGGTTCGAATTGGAGTTTTATTTCAGAGGGATGTGCATCGAGTCTAGCAGCACTCACGTTCAGCGAATCATAGAGATTGGATTAGAGACGGCCAGGACACTGACAAGCAGTTACAACAGTGGAGACAGAGAGATGATGCCAGAGGCCGGGGTTTGTATGCAGTCAAGGATGGGATCGCTCGTTTTAGAGGACGTATGTGGGTGCCAAACACTAAGCAGTTGATATCTGAGATTTTATCAGAGGCCCCATATAGTACGAAGATGTACAGAGATTTGTAGAATCTTTACTGGTGGCCAGGGATGAAGAAGGACATCGGGTGATTCATATTCTAGTGTTTGACCTGTCAGCAGGTCAAGGCAGAGAACCAACGACAGTAGGGTTACTAAAGCCGCTCCCTATTCCTGAGTGGAAATGGGAGAACATCACGATGGTTTGTGGTTGGATTACCCAGGAGTCCCAGAGGCTACACGGAGATTTGGGTGATTGTGGATTGACTCACCAAGTCCGCACATTTACTACCGGTGAAGACCACTTTCACCTTGACGCAATATGCAGAGCTATACATTAGGGAGATTGTTAGGCTGCACGGCATACCAGCCTCTATTGTGTCAGATCGGGACACCAGGTTTACATCTGCATTCTGGAGGAGCTTGCACGCTGCGTTGGGGACTAAGTTGTCGTTCAGTACAGCTTTTTCACCCACAGACAGATGGCCAGTTGGAGAGAGTCATCCAGATTCTAGAGGATTTGCTGAGAGCATGTGTGATAGATTTTCAGGGTACGTGGGATTCTAGATTTCCCTTAGTAGAGTTCACGTACAATAATAGCTTTCCGGCATCTATTGGGATGGCTCCATATGAGGCTCTGTACGGGAGGAGGTGACGATCTCCCGTGCACTGGGACGAGGTTGGCGAGGGAGTATTGACTGGACCAGATATGGTGCAACAGACAACGGACATTGTGACCAGGATACAAGATCGGATGAGGACAGCATAGAGTCGTTAGAAGAGTTATGCCGACGTAGACGACGATACCTGGAGTTGGCTGTAGGGGATCATGTATTCGTGAGGATATCTCCCATGAGGGGCGTGATTCATTTTGGCTGGAGAGGCAAGCTCAGTCCGAGGTTTATTGGTTCGAGATGTTGGAAAGGGTTGGTACGTTGGCGTATCAGGTAGAACTACCACCTAGTCTGTCAGCGGTTCATAACGTGTTCCATATTTCGATGCTTCGGAAGTATGTCCCGAATCCGTCGCATGTGTTATACTTTGAGCCGCTTCAGTTAGCACCAGATCTATCTTTTGAGGAGCGACCGATTCAGATCTTGGCTCGAGAGGAGCGTAGGCTTAGGGCACGGAGTATTCCGATGGTCAAGGTCCGGTGACAGAATCACTCAGAGGATGAGGCTACCTAAGAGATCGAGACCGAGATGAGGACACGCTATCCAGAGCTTTTCGATACGTAACTTAATTTTGGGGATGAAATTTCTTTAAGGGGGGGAGAGTTGAAACGCCCAGAAATCCTGGTTGCGTGAGGATGAGTGCATGACTAGTGGAAAACTTATTTTTTGAAAGTTATGTGCCGTTTTATGTGATTAAGTCTTAATTTATGTTTTAAGATGTTCACGTATTTTATTAGTCTGATTGAGTTCCGGATGTGTGGACCAGACGGTGGACGACCGAGGTGAAAGTTTATTTGAAATTTTTATGCCCTCAGATTTTTAAAAGCCAAAAATTTATTATTTTAAGCGATATTTGCAAAAATAGGATTTCTATATATATTTGCCAGGGGGAACCCGTTTTTCGTCTATACGGGCTATTTTAATGAGCTTTGCAAGCATTTTAAAATTGAGGAATTTTATATTACGAAAATTGAGTGTTCAAAATTTAAGTTTTGAGTTTTAATTAACATTTTAATTAGTGGAGGCTAAAGAAGGAAAAGACTCTTTTAATTTTCTAAATTATTATCCTTGGAGGGGTCTTTTGGAACTTATGTCATTTCCCTAAACCTAAATTTCGAAAATATAGCCTCCCTCCTCCTTCCTCATGCCGTCACCCTCCCCTTGGCTGATCTCCATCAAATTTTCTTGGTGATTTTGAAGGTTGATCGTCCTACCTCGAGCCCTCTGTCCCGGTAACACGTAGTCTTCGTAAATTCTCCAAAAATTCATGATCTATTGTCCCTTTTTCTTACCATATAAATCATAATATGTTGTTTTGATATTGCATGATTTGTATGTAAATTGATTAGATATATGCTTGTGGTTTTAGATCCATGCATGTCTCACGATTTCTAACGCATATTTGATTCGTTTCTTGATGTGCTTCAGTAATGGATGGCTCATGGGGCTTGGGTTCGAGTCATGGTGGTTCAGTGGTAGTCCAAGGCTAGGTGGAAGGGGGCTCGGCTGGCTGGCCGAGCCAAGGTCGAGGCACGATGTGGCCTTCAACGTGCGGCGCATGGGTTGGCTTTTGCGTGCGTAGCTTGTGCCATTGCAGCCATGGTTTGAGCCATGGATTGATCTAGGGGAACCGGCGGACTTGGGGGTGGTCCTATCGGAGGAGCTCCGATCATGGGTGGCCGGAGCACGGCGGCCCAAGGGCAAGAAGCGTCGGGTGTCATGGTGCGGCGGCTAGGGTTTGTTGCATGGTGCGGCCGGTTCAAATGGACCGATTTGGTGGGTTCGGTCGGACCGGGTCGATCAGTCAAGGATCGGGTCAAAATATTTTAAGTCAAGTCCGAGTTTTTTATTTATGGACCGGGTATTTTTATTTTAAAGTCCAATTTTAAGGATATTAGGCCAAATATTTTTAGTCAACCTTTAAAGTCAAAATTTAGCTATTTTATGGGCCTAATATTTGCTTTAAATTTTAAAGTCAAATTTCTAGTCCATGGGGCTTTTATTTTATCAAAATTTTAGTGTCTGATTTTAGTTGAGGGACCAAGTACTTTTATCGCTTTGAAGGTTAAGTTTGAGTTTTATTGGTTAATTCAAGTTTTGGGCTAAGTTTCAGTTTAAGATCAGATTCTAGGCTTTTGTACATAGAATTAGTTGGCCAGTCACTTGAATCAGTCCTTGACCGAGGGATGAAAAATGTAGAAACCCGTGAATATATATTTAATTATATATGTAGTATTTTACGTATATGAATATGTTATTGTTTAATGAAAGAATTAAATATATATTGACGTTCTAGTCCTTTTAAATTGCATATTTTATGACGATCATGCATCATGAAAGTTTATGAAATGTTAATGGCATGGAAGAAAAGAAAATATTTTGAGGGATTGAAGTGATTGTGAAGTAATGATGAGCGGACTCGGGATACCGGGCCCGATGAACCTCTGTTAATATTATAATGAGCTTATGGATTCATGTGTTCACGGCATGGTGAAGTGGCAGCATAGAGGTGTGAGAGATCCCGAGGTAAGATCGGGTGAACCGCATCACCACGTACGTTGGTTCTTATGATTAATCAATCGTTAATGTACTGACTCACACTTCTTGGATACGACTCATACGCTACTTTTATGTTACGTTATGTTATGTTCATGCCTCATTATGTTATTATATACGAACATGTACAGTTACGACTCGTTTATGAACCATGATTTACGATCATTCATGCATGCATGTTTTAAAGCAATTTTACGATATGTCTGTGCTTGTATGTGGTTTCATTATACGTACTTTTTTATTATCAGATAGAGCTTGCTGGACCTTTAGGCTTACATGGTTTAAATGGTGCTGGTGAGTCTGTAGATGATTATATCCCTACTGGCGGTGAGGAGCTCTGAGCGCCCACTGCAGCTGCTACCTCGTGACCACTCAGATGTTTTTATTTTAATTTTTATGAGACATGTTTCAGTTTTCCGCAACATTTACTTACTCTGATTTTATGGCAGAATGAATGATGTGATTTCGGAGTATTTATTTATTTATGTTTTAAAGTGATGTTGAGAAAATATTTTAAATGGTTGATTTATGATTTTAAAGGATGTTTATTCCTCCTTTTATTTTAAAAAAAAATTCTAGAGTTTGAGTTCGTTTCAGAAAGCTAGTGAGCCTATGGGCTCAACAGGTAAATCTGATAATAACGAAGCTTCATACAAACATAGCAGATTACACAAAGGAAGTAAATATATAATGTGAACAGTCTTAATCTGCAGTTATAAAATAACCCAATAACTTTTTTGTATGAGATGTGACGCAGAAGCTCTCCTTAGGTCTGGTTACTTGATAAAGCTCATCTACTATCAGGTATATGGGGAAAAACATCCCAAACTTGAAACATACTAAACCTCTAAAAATATTTATTTATTTTTAATGCCGATGTGGAATAAACATTTACTAAAAGCTGTAAATAAAAACATAACTTAAAGCATTTAAAGATAACATCTCCACATCCGTTTAACCAGCTGCGAAATGTCTCAAATCCACATCGCACAAGCTAACATCAAAATCAGAGTATTTAAAAACTGTTTGCGGAAAACATGTCTAAAAGCAAAGGCATAAAATAACTGAGTGGTCACGAGGTAGCAGCCGCAGCAGAGCATCAGACGTCCTCACCACCGGTCGTAGTAATCTCGTCATCAGCATTATCATCATGCTCACCTGCACCATTTAAACGTAGTGAGCCTAAAGGCCCAGCATGCTATATCCGCTAATAACAAGGTACATATAATAAAACCACATGCAGGCACATAAGTATAGGAACATAATTTTCATGGCATGCGTGCTTAAAAGATCTTAAACGTTAAATCATACTGTAATCGTACATAACTCATCATATAACATATATATTAAGGCATAGCATAAACATAACATAAACTTAAAAGACCATGTGAGTCGTATCCATGAAGTGAAAGCCATTAATTCGAGTGATCAATCTATAAACCAACGTACGTGGCGGTGTGGTTCATCCCGATGTCACATGAGGATCCCTATATGTCACACCTCTATGCTGCCACTTCACCATGATGTCACACATGAATCCATAAGCTCATCATTATACATTAACAGGGGATCCCCGGGCCCGGCTAAATCCCATCATTACTTTGCCCCACAACACTTCAATCCCTCAAAATATTTTTCATTCATGCCTTAACATAATTTAAACTTTCATGATGCATGCATTTCATAAAATCTTGCAACTTAAAAACCTTGGCCCAGTAATAAATATTTAATTTCCTTAAAAACATTTCATAATTCAATACATAGCATAATACGTATATAATTAAATATATATTCATGGGCCTATGCATTATTTTTCCTCGGTCCGGTCAAGGACTGGCTCAAGCGGCTGACCCACTAATTCTAGGCCCAATGCCCCCTTCTAGACTTAAAATAAATGCTAAGTCCAACTCAAACTTGGCCCAACACTAAGGATATCCCTCTTAAAAATTATTTGAAGGGCTCGGCCCAACATCGTTAAAACATGCTTAAAACTCATTAAAATAAATACCAGCTCAAAATACACTAATTTTGCTAACAGTCCAATTTACTTAAAATTCCAGCAACTTAAAATAGATTTTGACTTAAAATCGTTGACCCGAAATCATTTTGACCGAAGGTAAATTTTAACTTAAAAAGTTTACTTGACCCGATAAAATGCCTCGGACTTTAAAAATAAAATAACCCGGTCCAAAAATAAAATAACTCGGACCGGACTTAAAATATTTACTCGACACTTAAACCACTCGACCCGGCCTGATTGAACCGACCCATCGGCCCAACGAACCATCCCAAACCAAACACCCAAAACCTAGCCACATGCACACCATGCACGACGCAGCGACCAGCAGGCAGTCATCGCGCTCGACCTCCCTGCTCCGGCCACCATGGCCGGAGCCCTTCCGACTGGACCACCCCCAGGTCTAGGTGGTTCTAACGAGACCAACCACGACCCCAACCGAGCATGCACGAAGGAGAACAAACGCTGGGAAGGAGCCGCATCGCGCATGAAGAAACACACACTGCACGGTGCCCTACATCTAGCCATCGGTTAGGCCCCTAAACCTCCACTTCGAACCACTACAAGCCACGCCTAGGACCACAATGAACCACCTAACATCGAGCCATGACCACTCAAGCAGTCCATCAACCGAACCATGTAAACAAATTTGAAACCGTGAGGTGCCATATGAGAACATGCATGATCATGGACATGAACATTGAGATCTGAAACATTAACATAAAATTTATGCATAATCTTTGTAAAAACAGTGTATTAGGATCTAAATGGTGAGAAAAAAAGAATATAACATGCCTTGATCGGAAAATAAGCGAAAATACGTGATACCGGAGCGGAGGACAATTGAGAAGACCACACCTTTGAGTTTCAATCAATGCTTGTAAATTTTCGGTCACCTTAGGAGGAAAAGAGGCTGAAGTCGGATGATGAGTGGGGAGGGTTTGAGGAATTTTCGAAATTGTGGAGATGGTTGAGTGAAAAGTGTACAAAAAAAAAAAAATAACCCCCCATAACAACCCCCTACAAGACACTCCTAGGACCTCCATGATCCACCTAACATCTATCCATGACCACTCAAGCAGTCCATCAACCGAACCATGTAAACAAATTTGAAACCGTGAGGTGCCATATGAGAACATGCATGATCATGGACATGAACATTGAGATCTGAAACATTAACATAAAATTTATGCATAATATTTGTAAAAACAGTGTATTAGGATCTAAATGGTGAGAAAGAAAGAATATAACATGCCTTGATCGGAAAATAAGCGAAAATACGTGATACCGGAGCGGAGGACAATTGAGAAGACCACACCTTTGAGTTTCAATCAATGCTTGTAAATTTTCGGTCACCTTAGGAGGAAAAGAGGCTGAAGTCGGATGATGAGTGGGGAGGGTTTGAGGAATTTTCGAAATTGTGGAGATGGTTGAGTGAAAAGTGTACAAAAAAACTCCACTTCGAACCACTACAAGCCACTCCTAGGACCACCATGAACCACCTAACATCAAGCCATGACCACTCAAGCAGTCCATCAACCGAACCATGTAAAAAAAATTCGAAACCGTGAGGTGCACATGGAGAAAACGTATGATCATGAACATGAACATAGAGATCTGAAGTTTAGCAATTCACGAACACACCGCTTGTCTCCTTCAAAACTTTGAAGCGCTATTGCTCGGTTTCTTAGAGAGAGCACCGCTTGATTTTTGGAAAGTGTTTTGATTTGCAAATTATGATGCATGATGCGGATAACACCCTATATATATGAATTTAAAATGCATAGGAAAGAAACACGTTTAATCAATATGCAAAAGAAATCCTTTAAATGCGCTACTCTAGTGTAAAAATAAAATCTGATGCACAAAACCAAACTATTTTAGTTGAAAAAGAAGGATTCAATTGGTTTGCAGTGATCGGCTAAGCAGCTGCTGAAATTGCATTCTAACACTTTGAAATCTAATCATTGAAACAAAAGTCTGATTGAAGCAATAAGCTAACATCTGAATTCTCAACTTCACGTAAAGGTGACAGCTGATATTATGAAAAGCTGAAACTCAACTCGAATACAATGAAGGTGATTTCACTTATTCTCAAAATCTGAAATTCAAGCGAAGTTGAACAATATAGCATTTAAATGTAATCTCTCAACTCTTAAAAGTTCTAATTATGGATAATAAAATGTCTGGGCGTTACAACTCTATCCTCCTTATTGAAATTTCGTCCTCGAAATTTTATTTACTTAAAAAGGTTCGGATAGTTACTCTGCATAACAAATTCGACTTCTTAC
>KQ995677.1:54661-75776 GCA_001598015.1 Dorcoceras hygrometricum
CGTCTA
Organism: Dorcoceras hygrometricum; assembly: GCA_001598015.1. NCBI lineage: Eukaryota > Viridiplantae > Streptophyta > Magnoliopsida > Lamiales > Gesneriaceae > Dorcoceras > Dorcoceras hygrometricum. The sequence continues at coordinate 54,668 of KQ995677.1, forward strand.
GCAACATCGCCCCATGATCCCCTAGGTATCACTGATAGTGCCTGCAAGAACCAGTCGGTCGTGGTTAGCGTACAGTACGGTCCTTTCAATCCATATATCCCGATCAGATCAACGACCATTGGTAAATCGAGAGTCGTTATAGATCCGATAGCTATGCATACATCTTGGAGATCAAATAGTGACATCGCGAGTGTAACTAGGTAAACCCATTTTCCTAAAACACTTCAAAGTGAGGCGCCTATCATGTAGAGTCTCAATGTCGTTTCGAGTCGTGAGGACTAATCAGTACAACCAAGACCTCGGACTTATCCACTCGACAAATGGTAACCACTTGGAAAGTTCGAACGAGGGTAGTTCGATAGATCACCAGGTCACTATCTATCTGCATGCTCAGAAAATCACAATGTTCCCTACCAATGAAATATGGTACTTCGCATCGCAGATACTAGTCTCGAGCTCGGGCGGCCTTATCCTCATTTTGACGGCCCAATCGACTAGGAACGTGTTCAGAATACACAGTGACTATTTGATGTGTTTCATGATAGCCGTCATACCCACTATCACATCTAACATACACTATAGTGCATTCTAGGTCTTAAATCAACGCAATTGTTAATCATCATACAACACAATGAAAGTAAAGAATGCCATAAATTAATGCGAATATCATATATATAAAGATTGTCATATACAAGAGTCTATAAACCCACACGCCACAAGTTGGCTAGTTGGGCATCTACTCTAACAGAAGGAGAAGATCAAAGATTTGTTGGATAAAGGATTCATTAGACCGAGTACGTCCCCCTGGGGAGCCCCTGTTTTATTTGTTAAAAAGAAAGATGGGAGTCTGAGGTTATGTATAGATTACCGAGAACTGAATAAGCTGATCATTAAGAATAAAGTATCCCCTTCCTAGGATCGAGGACCTGTCTGACCAGCTGAAGGGATCGATAGTCTTTTCTAATATCGACTTAAGATCTGGTTACCATCAATTGAATATTAAGCCAACGGATATCTATAAGACAGCTTTTAGAACCCGCTATGGTCACTATGAGTTTCTAGTAATGCTGATCATTAAGAATAAAGTATCCCCTTCCTAGGATCGAGGACCTGTCTGACCAGCTGAAGGGATCGATAGTCTTTTCTAAGATCGACTTAAGATCTGGTTACCATCAATTGAATATTAAGCCAACGGATATCTATAAGACAGCTTTTAGAACCCGCTATGGTCACTATGAGTTTCTAGTAATGCCCTTTGGACTTACTAATGCACCCTCAAATTTTATGGATTTAAGAATAGAGTTTTCCAGCCATTTTTGGATAAGTTCGTAGTTGTATTCATAGATGATATCTTAGTGTACTCTAAGACCACATCTGAGCATGCCGACCAATTGAGGACAGTGCTACAAGTTTTGAAGAATAAGCGATTGTTTGCCAAGTCCAGTAAATGTGATTTTTGGTTGGAGAAAGTAGCCTTCTAGGTCATGTTATATCTAAGGATGGACTGGAGGTAGATCCAGCTAAGGTAGAAGCCGTTCGTGAGTGGCCAGTTACCAAGTCTATTTCGGATGTAAGGAGTTTCTTGAGTAGCCGGGTACTATAGGAGATTCATTCAAGGATTTTCGAAGATAGCCGTCCCCTTGACCTTGCTAACAAGAAATCAGGTTAATATGATTGGACTCCAGAATGCCAACTCAGTTTCGATAAGTTGAAACAAACGTTGATAGAAGCCCCCGTGCTAACCATGCCATCTGATCAAGGGAAGTTTGTGATTTACACAGATGCGTCCAAGTTGTGCTTAGGTGTTGTACTGATGCAGGACCGTAGAGTAATTTCGTATGCCTCCAGACAACTTAAGGATCATGAGAAGAATTTTCCCATGAAGATCTGGAGACATTACCTTTATGGGGAGAAGTTTGAGATATTCACTGTCAGGCCCCGTGCTAATCACTCAAGATTAACGCACAAACAAGCACATACTCACGGAAACGTAAAATCGGGCTTAAAAATTATCGAATTTAACTTGGTCCTGAACTAAAATCGTCATTCAAAATATTAATAATCGAAATACGAGTAAAATCAAACTCAAGCAAAACAGGTAACAAAAAACCCAAATAAGATACAGATCCCCATATACTTATAAACACAGGGCATCCCCTGGTTCAATACATAATATAATATATAACTGGGACTCAAGGGAATGGGGATCGACCAGCTGGCGCTCCACTCGGTCCAGCCTGGTTACCTGAAGATCCTGCAAATGGGTAACACGGACCCAAAAGACACAAAAGCAGGAAATGAAATACGAGGTCAAGCCTCAGTACGAAGAGCCATCAAAACAGCAAATCATGCAACATGCTATAAATTAATGCTATGAAATGCATGAGGCTATCAAGGAATCAGTAATCAAGACCAGTGTATCAACTGGAAAATCATCACAAGTTGAGCCTCTATACCCACACAGTATATCAACCGGGGAAATCATCGGTCCGTGATCTTGAGGGCCCGTCAGCCCATCACAGCTCGGTGGTAGACACTCGAATCCGACAGTCACCACTTCGATGATAGCGTTGGACTTTTCAGGCACAACACATCTGTCGGCCAGTCACAACGTGGCTCTAAATCGGGACATCAATTAATCAATCTGGCTCAAGATGTATGCATGAATGCAATTCAATAATCAATTCTAAATGCATACAATAGCAATACGTGAAAACAGAACATCAATGACCAAAGCAGGTAAAATATGTTCACGTAATTCAGTCATCAATTCAACACAGAATTCATAACACGAAATATTGCCATGTCCATGCTAAAAGCTGTTAGAACTGCTCAATTCGTACCTCACAACTTCAATCTACCTCAACAGATTTCTCAACGGCACGGCGAACTCAGCCTAAGCAAATCAGCTTTCTCCTGACCTCCTCAACCTCGGCAGAAGCTATCCTGCGCCTTAAATTCCAGCTTCCAGAAGAACCAAAGAACACACGGTTCAGTTCTCACGAAAATATTCGAACAACCAGGTTCTTCTCGCTTCTCTCCAAGGTCAAACTTTCAAAAGAGCAACCCCAGAAGAATCCAGCGGCATCAATCTCGTTCAAGAAAACGGCTGGAAACGACAGAAATCTATGGAAGAAATGTTCGGGTGAACAGTAGCTATCGAGGGTTTCGAAGATGAAGATAAGAAATATCGGGTGGAAAATAATCTAAGTGTTGCTCAACACTTGCATATATAAATCTCCATACAACAGCTGTTGTTCCCCTAAATCAGTCGTCAGGTAATGCTACGGTAGAGATCAACTGAAACCAGCGTTTCCCTTCAATCGAATCAGTTGATACAATCAGACGTTGCACTACACAGCGAGACATAAAAACGACGCCGTATCAACTAATCAAAATGTCGTCGCAGCGCTCCAATAGCTGAATCTAAAATAATATCAAAACGACGTAGCATCACTTCCTCAGCTGCCAGCAGATCTTTCTCTCCCATCGACCAACAGCTGAACACGCTAGTTATCTCAAACGACGTCGTAGAGGAACACGTCACCTTCGCTGTCAACAGTTGATGACCAACACGACCAACAGCTGACACAAATCGTTACACCCAAAACATCGTCGTTCCAACTTATCCAAACGACGTAGTTTCGTTACCTGCTAACAAAGGTAAAACAACGTCGCCTCACTACCAGCAGCTGGTCACTCAAACCAACGGCTGATCACTCTACTGAATCAACTCCCTTGCAAAGGCAACGGCTGGTTAGCGCTAGAACATCAGCAGTCAACTCCTCAGGGTTGACCAACACGTGGCGTCATCTCGTTCAATCTCACGCCCGCGCAACAACTACCAAAAAATTCTTCTCCAGCTGAATACTCATGCAAATCACTGCTGAATTCATCACGTAATAGCTCACAACTGATCACACTACTACTGAAATACCAACAGCTGAATTGCCCGCAAGCCTTCGCATAAAAAATGCTCTTGGCTTTACTTCTCCCAGCGATAAACCATACTGCTGAAACACAACTGGGATCATTTCCCGCTAGCAAAATGCAACTGCTGAACTCCAATTCCTCAAAATCTAAAATTAGAAATCCCTAAAATCTCGTGACTAATCCTAAGCAAAACCGATTAATCACTATACGAATTTCTCAATCCTCACATTCTCCCCAACTTAAGAGATTTCGTCCTTGAAATCAAAGGCACAACAGGGAAGAATCAAACCAAACATTTCCAGCAACATACAAACAACTGAACAACTCGAATCAAAGCTTAGAATATACCTGGAATTCTCACTGTCAGTGCTCAAATAGACAAGGCCAATCTTGTCTCATCTTCTCCTCAACTTCCCAGGTAGCTTCTTCTCGGCCATGCTTACTCCATTGGACCATTACCAATGAAATTATCTTGTTCCTTAACTGTTTCTCCTTCCTATCCAGAATCTGCACTGGATATTAAACATAACTCAAGGCAGAATCTAGCTCAACTTCGTCGGTTATCAAAACATGGGAAGGATCTGGCTCATATTTTCTCAACATAGACACATGAAAAACGTCATATATCGCTGCTAACTCATCAGGCAGCCTCAATCTATAAGCCAACTGTCCAATCCGCTCAACAATCTCAAAAGGACCAACGAATCTAGGAGCCAATTTGCCCTTAAATCTGAATCTCATGACACTCTTGAAAGGAGAAATCCTAAGAAACACACGATCGCCAACCTCAAACTCTAACGGTCGACGTCTTCGGTTAGCATAGCTGGTAAATCTATCTTGTGCAGCCTTCATCCTACTCCGAATCAAATCAATCCGATCTTTCATATGCTGCAAAAACTCCGGAGTAGAAATCTGTTTCTCACCAACCTCTTCCCAACAGATTGGAGATCTGCACTTGCGACCATACAAAGCTTCAAATGGAGCCATACCGATAGTCACTTGGTAGCTGTTGTTATACGAAAGCTCGACTAAGGACAAGGAATCCTTCCAACCACCACTGAAATCCATCACAACTGCACGCAGCATATCTTCTAAAGTCTGAATGGTGACCGTTCAGACTGACCATCTGTATGTGGGTGATATGCGGTACTCATATCCAATCTCGAACCAATCGCTGCCTGCAAGCTCTTCCAAATTCGAGATGTGAATCTTGGATCTCTATCGGACACTATCGAAACAGGCACTCCATGCAATGTAACCACATGGTCGACATACAACTTCGCCATTTTCTTCATCGAACACCTCACGTCATAGGGAATGAAATGGGCTGACTTCGAGAGTCGATCAATCACCACCCCAATCGCATCGCATCCTCTACTCGATCGAGGTAAATGAGTCACAAAATCCATGGCGATGTGCTCCCAATTCCATTGGGGCACCTCTAAACTCTGTAACAATCCACCAGGTCTCATCCTCTCCGCCTTGACCCGCTGGAAATTCAAACACTTAGCAACAAAACCAGAAATGTTGCTCTTCATACCTGCCAACCAGTAGTGAGACTTCAAGGCATGGTACATCTTCCTCTCGCCGAGATGCACACTGTACTGACTACAATGCGCTTCGTTCATGATAGTTTCTTTCAAGTCGATTAGGTTCGGAACCACCAATCTCCCTCGAAATCTTAGACACCCATCAGAAACAACAGAAAAATCATCAGATTGACCACTTCGGGCTTTATCCTCAGCTCATGGATATAGGGATCAGTCCTCTGCGCTTCCCTAATGTCACTCACAATCTACGGTTCAACCCGAATCATATCAGGATGGGCTTTCCTACTCAAAGCATCGGCTACTAAGTTCATTCGCCCAGGCTGATACTGAATCTCAAAGTTAAAATCCTTGAGCAACTCCATCCAACGATGTTGCCTCTATTCAAATCTGACTGCGTGAAGATGTACTTCAAGCTTTTGTAGTCGGTGTACACCACAAATTATTCACCATACAGATAGTGTCGCCAAATTTTCAAGGCAAACACAATTGCAGCCAATTCCAAATCATGAACGGGGTACCTTGTTTCGTGAGGCTTCAACTGTCGAGACGCATACGCAATCATGATGGTCCCAAAAATAGGATCAAAACAAGTAAAAGAGTTCAGAAGGGGGGGGGTTGAATGAACTCCTTCGATTTTTAAGTTTTCAAATCTTTTTTAGCGCTGCTTAACTCAAGCCCGAGTTACCAGACTTGAGATATCTCAGTTAGATGCAAATCTCTCGGCTAACTAAAGAGTGCGGAATGAAGCCAATTAATTTGTGAACAGTTAACAACCAATAAATGCGTAAATGTAAAGAGATAGAGGGACAGAGTTTGTTTCTGGAAGTTCGGATATAAATATCCTACGTCTCCCCTTCTTCCTTTTTCAGGAAGGATACACTAGAAGATTTGATGTACACAGTCCTTGTTAGAGTAGATGCCCAACTAGCCAACTTGTGGCGTGTGGGTTTATAGACTCTTGTATTAAACAATCTTTATATATGATATTCGCATTTATTTATATGGCATTCTTTACTTTCATTGTGTTGTATAATGATTAACAATTGCGTTGAGTAAAGACCTAGAATGCACTAAAGTGTATTTTAGATGTGATAGTGGGTATGACGGCTATCATGAAACACATCTAACAGTCGCTGTGTATTCTGAACATGTTCCTAGTCGATTGGGCCGTCAAAAATGAGGATAAGGCCGCCCGAGCTCGAGACTAGTATCTGCGATGCGAAGTACCATGTTTCATTGGTAGGGAACATTGTGATGTTCTGAGCATGCAGATAGATAGTGACCTGGTGATCTATCGAACTACCCTCGTTCGGACTTTCCAAGTGGTTACCATTTGTCGAGTGGATAAGTCCGAGGTCTTGGTTGTACTGATTAGTCCTCACGACTAGAAACGTCATTGAGACTCTACATGATAGGCGTCTCACTTTGACTCGTTTGCCGACTCACTTGGGGTCATCAGGCGGCGGGATTGGGTGAGACCCCGATGCATGTAGGAGTCGATGCATCGTTGTCGAGAATTCACCGCTCGCAGACATGCGTGGATATCCTATGCTATCTGAGGGGATAATAGTGTATAAATCTCTGGCCAGAGTACTAGAAGTGTTTTAGGTAAATGGGTTTACCTAGTTACACTCGTGATGTCACTATTCGATCTCCAAGATGTACGCAAAGCTATCGGATCTATAGCGACTCTCGATTTACCAATGGTCGTTGAGGATCGGGTGCTTGTAGATTGTCTACTTGTATCAAAGTCTTCTAGTGTTACCTTCCGAGGAGGAAGAAGGGGAGACGTAGGATATTTGTATCCGAACTTCCAGAAACAAACTCTCGTCTCAATCTTTTATTTACGCATTTATTTACAGTTGCGCATTGTTCATTGTTCACAAACTAATCGGCCTATTTCCGCACATTTATTTGTGGCTGAGAAGTTTGCTTAAGACTGAGAATCCAAAAGTTTTTTAAAAGAACTTTGAAATAGAAAAATCGAAGGAGTTCATTCAACCCCCCCCTTCTGAACTCCTATTTACTTAGTGATCCTATTTCCGGGGACCATCAGTCTGCCTCTTCTGCTGCCTTTCTTTGTCTATATCTTTCCAATCACTCTCAATTCGCAGGGCTCTATCCACTGCTTCCCTATACGTCTTGGGCACCGATAGCCTAACGTTCATCTTGAACATAGGCTTTAACCCTTCCACGAATTGGCTCAACTTCTCTGCTGGATCATTTTCGATTAGAGGCACAAAATAGCATCCTCTTTCAAACGTCCCGCATACTCTTGCACAGTCATGCTTCCTTGTTTCAAAGTCAGAAACTCTCTCTTCAACTCAGACCTCTTGTCTGCTGTGAAGTACTGTTCGTAAAACACTTGCTTGAAATCTTCCCAAGTAAGGTTCATCAAATCCACCGATAACTTAGCTCCTTCCCACCAAATCATGGCGTCATCCCTCAACATAAAGATGGCGCGCCTTGGCCTATCTAAATCTGGAATCTGGAGGTACTCAAAGATAACCTCCATCGACTTAATCCAGCTCTCAGCAACTAAAGGATCCGTCGTACCACTAAACTTTTCGGCTTTTGTCTTCTGAACTTCTCTTGAGGATCACCATTGTTGGGTCCTCTGCTGCTGGATGATTGACCATTACTTCTGCTGTTTTGCTCTACCAGATGGCGCGCCTTGGCCTATCTAAATCTGGAATCTGGAGGTACTCAAAGATAACCTCCATCGACTTAATCCAGCTCTCAGCAACTAAAGGATCCGTCGTACCACTAAACTTTTCGGCTTTTGTCTTCTGAACTTCTCTTGAGGATCACCATTGTTGGGTCCTCTGCTGCTGGATGATTGACCATTACTTCTGCTGTTTTGCTCTACCATCAATCTTAAAAGTTGGGTAATACTATCGTTATTGTCTGGATTTTTTTCTTCTAAGGGAATGCTCCTTCTACCTCTTTCTCGTCCAGACATCTTACAATCTATAGCCCGTAATCCACCACAATGCAATAATCAGAACATGCTAAAGTTAAGACAAATGCTCTGAAACATAAAACAAACTCACAGCGCTGGGGAAACGGTCGACAACAGCTGCTCCAACCGGAAGTGCGTGTGTTTATCTCAGGACCATGCTTTGATACCAAGTTGTGACATCCCAATCCACATGGGGTCATGAAAGAATAATAAAAAGAAAAGAAGGGATGAATGGGAATTGTTATAAGCTGTATTTCTTATAACTAAATCAAATTCAAAACACAAACATAATATGGCGCCAAATACTGGAACAGATGAAACAATTTCTTTAATGATAGATGTTACAAAAGTGCAAAATGCGATATTACAACTTTGTAATTCTATATGAATTCACTATTGTTGTAATGGATCTAATACAGACTTATCAAAAGATCAAAAACAACAACAGCTGCTGTGGAAACACATCGGTCTTAGATAAACACAATCACCACAGCTGGTTCAGTCGCTACCTCCCGCCTGCCCCAGCTCCGTCCCACCTGCACCATTTTAAAGCTAATGAGCCTAGGGGCTCAACAAGTAAAATCTGAAGATAACAAATCCACATAATGCAGGCAGACATCTGAACATAACATACATAACAGTTTAAAGGAAGTCATTCATCAGCTTTCATAAACTTCCTTTAGTTAAACTTGGAAATGGGAAAGATGACCCAGATCCCATTCTTATTTTCTTGTGATTCATGGCTTAGAAGCTCTCCTTAGGTCCGTGGTGCACCTGATCAAGTGACTACTGATATCAGCCTTAGCATTTAGCTCGTGGTGAAGGGGCAACTGACATCTGGACAGCTGCTCACCCCTCCATGGTGACCGTCTGTTATCTATGCCATAAATCCTTAAATTGAAACTTTCTTTCTTTAAACTCATAGCGGGTTGAAATCAGATTTTGAAATCAACAATCGGGTTCACAGTGCTTCAAAATTCTTTATTTAAAATTTCTTTAAAACTTTGTCGAGTATCGGGTTCGACTACTGGGACTTATCGCTAAAAGGAATCAGCTGTTGCTAAGTGAAACAATATGATTGTAGTAAAACAGGCGCAAGGATAACATTAAAACAGACGAAATGAATGAAACGGCGTCGTTAGCGTAAGAATCAGACGTAAGGTCAATCGCTAACATGAATGAAATCAGTCGTTGGATAGAAATCAGTCGTTGGATAAGAATCAGTCGTTGGTCCTAAGAAAATCAGCTGTTGGTTGTTGACCGTAGTCAACTCAGCTGTCGAACTAGATTTTCGAAAGTGAATCAGTAGTAAAGTATTTAGTGAAGTGGTTCAGAGGTCAACGATCAACTCAGCCGCAAGATAAACATCAATGAAGGACTAACCCAATTCAGACGCGAAACAACTCACGGCTGAACGTAACACTTAGAATTCTCTTAACACAAAGGTAACTGCTGAAAAGGGGAACTACTGATTATAACTTGGTGTTGTAACATCAAAACAACGGCTGTGCTATCGGTCGTTACCTATCAAACCAGACTTAACTTCTGATTCGACTAGCAACTCCGATTACATAGCGTCAAGTTCCGATGTTACCATCCATCGGGAGGAAGAACATTCATGGACATACTACTTAAACCCGATTGCTCAACATTTTAAAACAACCTTTTAATCTTCTTCATCGAAGCACTCTTTAAAACTTTGTAACAGAAACAAAACTGGAACACAATCATCCATCCATTTTCTTAAACAGGCTTAAACATGAACATAACTTATCTTTAACGTAAACAGGCAACTATCGTGCACTGAAGAACAATATATGCTTTAAAATGGCGTAGAAAGAATCAGCCTTTACTTGCCTTAAACCTGCGAAACACAGAAGCATCGGGTCTCAACAGGAGTTCTCCACAAGCACCACCACGAGCACCTTGAAGTTTTTAGAGAGAAATCCTACCAACCCGTGTCCCTTTCAAAAGAATTTGTCAAATACACCCTACTACTGTTTTGAATTTGAAAACTTTACCAAAACATTTTAAAAGAACTATTTTTGTCCAGCTGAGGGCATACTAAACCAAAATCTGAATCTGCTCGTGTTTATGCTCGGGCGACAGCTGCCTGGAAACCTTCCGCATCGTGTCTCAAAGCCACAACTGAAAATCAGCTACTAAAACAAACAAAATAAACTTAAGGCTGAAATACACAATATCAAATAAGCCCTTGGAATAGAAAAGGGTGAAATATGTGGTCCTACGGATTTTGGGGGCTACAGTTGTAAGCTGTATTCCCTTACAAAAACTGAACGTAAACAGTTGGCACCAAAAGTGAACAGTAGAACAGATTTGGATTATAAGAACTTCAGATTTTGGTTACAAAATTAGATATTACAACTATTGGAACTCTATATGAACTCTCTATTTGTTGTAATGGATCTTAATACAGTTTGACAAAAGATCAAAACAACAACAGCTGACTGTGCGGAAACGCTGGCCTTCAAAAAACACACGCAGCCCCGAAATCTGGTTCAACTCGCACCACCCGCCTGCCCCTGAGCTGCCTCACCTGCATTGAGAAAACTATTGAGCCTAGAGGCTCAACAAGTAAAACTGAGGAAAACAAGATCACATAATACAGGCATAACTGAAACGTAATACATAATTAAAGAAAGTCATCTGAACTCAAATCTTGCTACTAAAAATACAGATCGGAACATCAGATCTGAATCGCTTCACTCTATGACTCATGACCTAGAGGCTCTCTGGCGGTCCTGATGCATGAAGCACGTTATCTGAATCAGTAACTCTCTGTAGGGATTACAGTAATTCCATAATCATGTCCCTTCTAATGAAGGGATTACAGTCATACCGTAATCATGTCCCTTCCTGTTAGATCGGGTCCTCTATGCCATAGGTCCTTAAAACTGAAACTTTACTTCCTTTGCTTTAAAATATCTTTATACTATGCTCTTGATCGAAGATCGATCGCTGAAAACTGGATGATTCACTGCTATGAAACTCATTTTATCTTTAAAAACAACTTTACTGAGTGTACAGCTGGGCTACTAGCTGATGATATCGGAAACCAGCTCGGAAGAATGCAAAACAGCTTTGGCTGAAGGAAACAGATCACAAGCGTAAAGAACAGCTTTGGCTAACAAAAATAGCTTGCGAATAGGACAAACAGATTTTGTTCGAGGGAAACATCTTACGCGTATTCAAAATGTGATATAAGCTTAGTATGAAGAATTTCAGCTTTGGAGGGTCACTCGGCTTTGAGAAACCCAATTAATTTAGCAATAGATCACGTTGACCGATGAAGAACATATGTCAGATCTGCTTAAAACGAAGGTGCTGCAACTAGCTCAGACAGTCCCTAAACAAACTAGCTTAGCTTATTCTATCAGAACATAATTCCGATCAAACCAGCACTGCCTATCTGTTCAGAGTCGATATCCATAACTTTTACAACACACAAGAACATAGAACTTCTCTTGGCTTATCTTTTCTGGGACTCTGTACAACTCAGTATTTTGAAAACACAACTGATTTTGCTAAAACATAATCAAAGGATTTTCTCAAAACTAAAACATCAAAGCAGTGACTTAAACATGAACTTAAACTGGCTGAACTGAAACATGCATCAGGCAAGCACACAACAGAAAACACGAAACAATATATGTTTTCCAGATGCAGCAAGAATCAATTTTACTTGCCTTAGCTGAGGATAGCAATGAGCAGATAACCTTGGCTAGAAATCTTCTCAAGCACACTCGGCGAGCTCTTGTATATTTTGAGAGAAATGAATGATTTTCTTGTAACACAAAAATGAACTCTTGAACTTACGCGGAGATCATATATGTGGGAGTAATGACTTGCAGTAGGTAAAAGTACAATGATTAGGCATTGTTAGTTTACCAAATCCTTGAAAAATTAATAGAAATTCCCTACTACTATTTTTATTTTTAAATTTGCCATCCCATTTTATAAAAACAGATCTCCCATTCAAATTCATTTGTTTAAAGAAAAGCTGCTCCAGCTCTGGATTGTGCTTGGAACGAAATCCTTCTAGAGCCATCTGATCATACTTCTAAGCTGGAAGAAAAGAATGAATCAGCTTAGATAACTAATGCTAGCTTGAACTGAAATCTGGAAGCTCAAATCTCAACACAGCCCATAAAATAAAAAGTTTAAACAATTGTGATCCTATGGATTTTGGGGCGCTACAACTCTACCCTCCTTATTGAAATTTTTTCCTCGAAATCTACTTACCAAACAGCTCTGGGTAGAGACTACACATATCAGCTTCTGTCTCCCAAGTTTCTTCCCGCTCAGATTGGTTAGACCACTGGACTTTAATCATCGGAATGCTTCGATTTCTTAATTTCCTATTCTCTCTATGAAGAATCCTCTCTGGTCTTTCTTCGTAACTCAGATCTGGTGCAAACTGGATTGGTTCATAACTCAAAAAATGCGACGGGTTAGGAACATATTTCCTCAAAGCTGATACATGGAAAACATTATGCACCGAGGGCAGATGTGGGGGTAATGCTAGTCTATAAGCCAACGTTCCTACTCTGTCCAAAATCTCGTATGGATCAATGAACCTTGCCTGAGCTTACCTTTTTTCCCAAATCTCATTACACCTTTCATCGGTGCTACATTTAAGAAAACATGATCTCCAGCTTCGAAAATCAGTTCGCGGCGTCTATTATCAGCATAGATCTTTTGCCTACTCTGAGCTGTTCTTAATCGATCTCCCACTTTCTTAATAGCTTCAGCGGTCTGTTGTACCAGATCTGGTCCCAAACCAGATCGCTCTCCTATCTCATCCCAATGAATGGGTGTTCTACACTTTCTTCCGTAGAGTGCTTCGTAAGGGACCATTTGAATTGATGCTTGGAAGATACTGTTGTACGTGAATTCCACCAAGGGTAGCTTCGAATCCCAGCTCTCTGAAAAATCTATGATACAGGCTCTGAGTAGATCTCTGAATCACCCTTTTTGATTGACCATATGTCTGAGGGTGAAAGGCTGTGCTAAGGTCAACTTAGTACCCAAAGCTCTGTGTAAACTCTTACAGAAGGCTGACGTAAACCTTGGATCTCTGTCAGAGACAATCGAAACTGGGATACCATGAAGTCTTACTATTTCTCTTATATACAGCTCGGCATACTTGCTCATCTCATAAGTTGTCTTGACTGGTAAGAATTGAGCAGAGTTGGTGAGTCGATCTACTATAACCCAAATAGAATTGTATCCTTGAATAGTTCGGGGTAAACCAACTACAAAATCCATTGAAATACTCTCCCACTTCCATTCTGGTATTGGCAGGGGCTTTAGCATCCCAGCTGGTCTTTGATGCTCAGCTTTGACCAACTGCCAGGTTAGGCATTCTGAAACAAATCTTGCAACGTCGCGTTTCATGCCTGGCCACCAATACAACTTCTGAAGATCTTTATACATCTTGGTACTCCCTGGGTGTACTGAATACGGGGATGTATGAGCTTCTGCATGAGATCAGATCTCAAGTTTTCCACGTTAGGAACCCATAATCTGCCTTGATATCTAACAACTCCTCCAACTGAGGTATAGAGATTTCCTCCCCTCTCTTCATCTTGTTTCACCCACTTCTTCAGCTGTTCATCTCTCAGTTGACCCTCTCTAATCTGGTCTATCAACGAAGACTGGATGGTGAGAACAGCTAGGGCTACAGTACTATGATGGGGAATCAGCTCTAGCCCAAAACTCTCAATCTCATATGCTAAGGGCCTCTGAGCTGTGATCTGTGTCAATCCTATCGACTTCCTACTAAGAGCATCTGCCACCACATTGGCTTTTCCTGGGTGGTAGGTAATGGTACAATCGTAATCCTTGACCAGCTCTAACCAGCTCCTCTGTCTCATGTTCAATTCTTTCTGGGTGAAGAAGTACTTTAAACTCTTGTGGTCTGTGAATATCTCACACTTCTCCCCATACAGATAATTTCTCCAAATCTTCAGGGCAAAAACCACTGCTGCTAACTCCAGATCATGCGTAGGATACTTCTTCTCGTGGTTCTTCAACTGTCTGGAAGCATACTGCATCAATACAGCTCCTAAACCTAGCTTGGAAGCATCTGTGTAGTTAACAAAATTTCCTTGCTCAGAAGGCATGGTTAGCACTGGAGCCTCTATCAACGCTTGCTTCAATTTCTCAAAACTCTGCTGACAACTAGGGGTCAACTAAAACTTAACTTGTTTCCTAGTCAACGAAGTCAATGGAACCGCTGTCTTTGAAAATCCTTGAATAAAACGCCTGTAATATCCAGCAAGTCCCAAAAAGCTCCTCACCTCTGAAACAGATCTGGGCACAGGTCAGTCTCGCACAGCTTCGACCTTAGCTGGGTCAAATTCTAATCCATCCTTAGAAATGATGTGACCTAGAAATACAACCTTCTCCAGCCAAAACTCACACTTTCTAAACTTAGCAAACATTCGCTTATCCTTCAAAATTGTAACACTATCCTAAGCTGATTGGCATGCTCTGAGCTGGTCTTGGAATATAATAAGATATCATGTATGAATACTATTACAAACTGATCCAAAAATGGCTGGAAAACTCTATTCATTAAATCCATAAAAGCAGATGGAGCGTTTGTCAATCCAAAAGGCATTACTAAAAACTCATAATGGCCATGTCCTGAAAGCTGTCTTATAGATATCGGCCTCTTTGATCTTAAGCTGATGGTATCCAGATCGCAAATCTATCCTAGAAAACATTGCTGCTCTTCGAACAAATCCTCAATCCTAGGCAGGGGATACTTATTCTTAATGGTAAGCTTATTCAACTCACGGTAATATATACACAATCTTAAACTCCCATATTTCTTCTTAACAAACAAAACAGGGGCTTCCAACTCATAATGGCCATGTCCTGAAAGCTGTCTTATAGATATCGGCCTCTTTGATCTTAAGCTGATGGTATCCAGATCGCAAATCTATCCTAGAAAACATTGCTGCTCTTCGAACAAATCCTCAATCCTAGGCAGGGGATACTTATTCTTAATGGTAAGCTTATTCAACTCACGGTAATATATACACAATCTTAAACTCCCATATTTCTTCTTAACAAACAAAACAGGGGCTTCCCAAGTGGATGTACTGGGTCGAATAAATCTCTTATCCAACAGATCTTGAATTTGTTCCTTCAGCTCTCTCATCTAGGTAGGAGCAAGCCTATAGGGTGGTCTGGAAATAGGAGCTGCTCTAGGTACTAAGTCGATAGAAAATTCTAGCTCTCTGTCTGGAGGGTAGTCCACTGATGTCATCTAGAAAAACTTCTGGAAATTCATTCACCACCTCCACATCAACCAGCTCGGGCTTACTAGGGACAATTAGGGAAGATAAACTTGCTAGAAATCCTACTCCACCTTTTCTCAGACAGCACTGAGCCTTCAAGGCTGAAATAAAACGAGGAATTGTCTAAGCTGGTTAGCTTCAAATGAAAATTGTGGTCCTTTGGGTGGCTTGATGGTTACTGTCCTGAGTTTAAAATCGATTACTACTCCATACTTAGATAACCAGTCTATTCCCAAAATCAAATCGATTCAGGCATAGGTAGGACAATTAAATTGGCGGTAACTACATGTCCTTGAAACTCGAGCTCTAAGTCACGATATATACTATGAGATATCAGCTCTTCTCCTGAAGGTACGGTTACACAATAGTCTATGGACAATCGTTCCGGCTTACAAGGTAACTTCTTAGCAAAATATTCAGCTATAAAGGAATGGGTCCCACCCAAATCTAATAAGGCAAAGGAGGTCATACCAGCAACCAAGATCTTACCTGTAACCACAGTAGAATCGGGGTTAGCTTGCTAAGCTGTCATGACATAAGCTCGACTGGGCACCAGTTGTTTCGACATTGGGCAGTGCTTAGAAATGTGGCCTTGAGCACCACACCTGTAACATCCGCTCTGACCAGCTTTGCACTGTCCCGGGTAATTCTTTTGGCACTTGGGGCAAACTGGCTTGTTGTTTCCAACTGGTACTGCACTAACAGGTTGGGCTGGTATGGGCTTCTGTTATTGAGGTTGCTGCTGGTTCTTGTTCTGTTTCTTAAATGGCCTTCGGTATTTTTGTTTGAAGGCCTGCCTCTTCTGTTGTCTCTCCTCCTCAACGCCCTTCCAATCCCTCTCAACTCGTATAGCCTTGTCTACTGCTTCTTTTTAAGTCCTGGGTCCTGCTAGTCTGACATTCAGCTTGAACATAGGCTTCAATCCTTCTAAAAAATGACTCAGATTTTCCTCGGGATCTCTTCCAATAAGAGGCACAAAATAGCAGCCTCTCTCAAACTTTTTGTCAGGCCCCGTGCTAATCACTCAAGATTAACGCACAAATAAGCACATAATTGCGGAAGCATAAAAACAGGGCTTAAAAATTTTTTCGAACAGTTGGGCCTGGACTCTAACAATCATTCAAAATATTCATAATCAAAATACGAGTTAACTCAAACTCATATAACAACAGGCAATAACAAGTATCAAATCAGATACAGATCCCCAATACCTAATAACACAGGGCATCCCCTGGTTCACTACATAATACAAATATAACTGGGACTCAAGGAAATGGGGATCGACCAGCTGGCACTCCATCCGGTCCAGCTTGGTTACCTGTAGATCCTTCAAATGGGCAACGCAGACCCAAAAGACACAAAAGCAGGAAAAGAAATACGAGGTCAAGCCTCAGTACGAAGAGCCATCTAAAAACAGCAAATCATGCAACATGCTATAAATCAAGTTATGAAATGCATGAGGCTGTCAAGGAATCGGTAATCAAGACCAGTGTATCAACTGGCAAATCATCTCAAGTCGAGCCTCTATACCCACACAGTATATCAACCGGGGAAATCATCGGTCCGTGATCTTCAGGGCCCGTCAGCCCATCACAGCTCGGTGGTATTCCGAAACGACAACTCAGTCGCTCACCACTCTGATGATAGCGTTTGACCTTTCAGGCACGACTCATCGGTCTGTCGGCTGCAACGTGGCTCTCAATCAGGTCGTCAATCAATCAGAAGGCTCAATATGTATGCATGTACGCCAAGAAATTCATATCTGATTTCTACATGCACAATTTACGCAAAACAGAACATACAATCAATCAATTCATCAAGTATGCTTCACGTAAACATGCAACAGCAGTCAACCAAATTTCATACCACGAAATATAGCCATGATCATGCTCAAATCTGTTAAAATCTGCTCCAATTCGTACCTCACAGCTTCAATCTACCTCAACAGATTTCTCAAAGGCACGGCAGAACTCAGTCTAAGTAAACCAGCTTCCTCCTGGTTTCGCTAATCACGACAGAAGTTATCCTGAACCTCAAATCTGTTAAGATACCTCACAAATCAGTTCATTTCCAATTCAGATATGAGCTCCTATACATCTCAGCCTACGGTTAAGATTCTAGAATCTCATCCTAAGTTCTAAAATCTCTACTGAAGCTTAACACGGTAAGATTCTACTCACCCAAGAGCTAACAAGAGCTGAAGACAGCTTCTGCTCAACGAAAATGAAAAATTCGCGAACACGCAGATCCTTCGGGCTCCCTCAAATCGTTGCCTCTAGCTTCCTAGCTAGTATAAATCGAAAGAGCAACTCAAGAGGAGTTCAGCGCCACCAATCACGCTCAAAACAACGGCTGGAATCAACGGAAATCTACCGAGGAAATGCTCGGGTGAACAGTAGCTATCGAGGGTTCTAAGATAGAGATAAGAAATATCGGGTGGAAAATAATCTAAGTGTCGCTCAACACTTCTATATATATATCTCCATACAACAGCTGCTGTTCCACTTAAATCAGAAGTCATGTAACGCTACAGTAGAAGTCTTACAACTGGATCCAACGTTTCTTCTCAATGGAAACAGTCGACACCAACAGACATTGCACTTCAATTACACAAGGTTGCTGTTGGCAGCAAGTGCGCGGGTGCGAAGATTGAAGTGGTTGTTGTTGGCAGCAAGTGCGCGGGAGTTGCGTGTGTTGAGAAACAGCAGCAATGCTTACGTGGATTTCAGACGTTGGCTTTAGTTGTGAGGACCTGTTCGAATGGTGATATCTGTTGACAGCAAGTTCCTGTAGCGGGTGTCAAACGCCGTCGTTTTGGTTTAGCGGTAGCGATCGCTGTTAGGGGCGTTCAGTTCATCAGATATGATGACGTAGGTTACACGACGTCGTATTGGATTTGAATGGATCTGTTATAGCGTAGCGCTTTGATCAGATTTGCTGACGTGTGCGAAGTGTTGTCATTTTGATTTGTTTCGTGTAACCAGTCGCTGGTGGTTTTTGAAAGGAATCTGTTACCAACTTTTGGTTGCTTCGCAAGGGGAATCTGTTGTCAGCTGGTGGAACGCTGCGACGTCGTTTTGTTTAGTTGGAACGGTTTCGTTTTGGATTTTCCTTTGGAAATGCAACGATTGGAAGCTGCTGCTGGTTTCTATGGACAGATTTCTATTGTTTCGAGGATTGATTATTGTAGAGCAGCAGCTGTTGGATTTGAGATATATATATATAAGTGTTGATCGACACATAGAATTATTCGAACCCGATATTTCTTATCTCCAATTCCAAACCCTCGTTTTAGCTACTGTTCACCGTAGCACTTTTCCATCGATTGCCGCCGTGTCCCGCCGTTGTCCTGAGCGATTTCGGTGGCGCTGGATTCCTTGTGATTTCCTCTTTCAATTTATACCAGCTAGAAAGATAGAGGCAGCGATTTGAGGGATCCCAAAGGATCTGCGTGCTCGTGAGATTTTCTCTACCGTTGAGCAGAAGTTGTCTCCAGTTCTTTTGAGCTTTTGGGTGAGTAAATCTTGCTGTTTGAGCTTAGTTTCAGCTGTATGAGCCTACGTAGATTATTAAGAATGGAATTGAGATTCTGGACGTAGGTTCTAAGTAGATTCGAATTAGTGTAAGCTGAATTGTTGAATGCTTTGACAGATTTGAGATTTCAGTAGCTTTCTGCCGTAGATTTCGAGGCCAGAAGGAAGCTGTTGTGCAGGCTGAGTTTCTGCTATGCATTTGAGGAATCTGTTAAGGTAGTTGAGACAGAGAGGTACGAATTGAGCAGTTCTTAACAGCTTTGGGCATGGCTATAATTCGGGTTATGAATTTTTGTTATGTGGTTACGTGAGGCAAGCATGATTAATTGATTGATTATATGTCTTGTTTCATGTACTGTGAATTGTATGCATTGAACATTGATTATTGAATGACATTCATGCATACATCTTGAGCCTGATTGACAGATTGATTGATGACCTGATTGAGAGCCACGTTGCGACTGGCCAACTGATGTGTTGTGCCGGAATAATCCAACGCTATCATCGGAGTGGTGACTGCCGGATTCGAGCGTCTACTACCGAGCTGTGATGGGCTGACGGGCCCGGAATATCATGGACCGATGATTTCCACCGGCTGACTTGCTGTGCGTGGTATAGAGGCTCGACATATTTGATTTCCAGTTGATTTGCTGGTCTAGCTATCCGACCCTTGATAGCCTCATGCATTTCATATCATTGATTTATAGCATGTTGCATGATTAGCTGTTTTGATGGCTCTTCGTACTGAGGCTTGACCTCATATTTGTTTCCTGCTTTTGTGTTGTTTGGGTCTACGTTACACATTTGCAGGATCATCAGGTAACCAAGCTCGACAGAGTGGAGGTTCAGCTGGTCGATCCCCGTTCCCTTGAGTCCCAGTTTATTTTATTATGTATTGAACCGGGGGATACCCCGTGATTCTATGTATTTGGGGATCTACTTTGATTTGAGTATTGATTGTTACCTGATTTGTTTGAGTTTGATTTAACTCGTATTTTGATTATGAATATTTTGAATGATGTTTTGAGTTCAGGCCCATTTTATTTCGAAAAAATTTTTAAGCCCGATTTTACGCTTCCGTGATTATGTGCTTAATTGTGCTGTAATCTTGTGTGATTAGCACGGGGCCTGACATTGGCCTATGTCCAACCCGTCGACCCGCCAGGTTGAACCCGGAACCGGCCCGACGGGTCGAGTAAAAGTATATAAAAAAAAATTGAAAGTAACGTTCGACCCGCCGGTCCGGGCTAGGTCAAAACCGGCGGGCCGACCGTTACCAATTAAAAAAAAATTTAAATTCAACACAACGGTAGAACCGTTGAAAAAAAAATTGCCTATAAATACCCAACTCCCTTCACTTCATTCCACACCAACTTCTCTCAATCTTCTTCTATATCTCAATCTTCTATCTCTCAATCTTCTATCTTTCTATCTCATATTCTTATCTCGTAATTTCTTAAGTTTTCGTAAATCCTTAATTTATTCTTTTTGTTTACTATCAACTACTACACTACAAATGGCGAAATCAAGTCGTCGTGGTGGTAGTAAGGGAAAATCTGTTGTTTCCCCTACGAGAGATGTTTCTCCATTAAACATCCAAGATCTTGATTTCCTATTTTACGACGATGAAAATACTCTACAAGAAGTTGAAGTCCAAGCAACTCGTCAACAAAGTCAAGGCACTCAAGGTTGCACATCGAGACCGTCGGCGCCTACAGTATCGATGGGTGGGAGGTCAAAATCCGACATCTTCATCAAACATTTTGATAAGGTGACACTTCGCAATTTGCAAGTATTGTT
>KQ995677.1:90452-117159 GCA_001598015.1 Dorcoceras hygrometricum
AAAGAGCTTTCCAAGAGGAGTCCAACGCTACCTCGAACGTGAAAAATGGTGGCCGGAATCAACGGGAATCGCCGGATAAAATCTACGGTGAATAGTACCCGAGGGTTTGAGAACAGAGAACGAAGGTCGAGAGAAATTGCTAAGTATGGATTCTATTTTCTCAATAATTGAAGGCCAACGCTCTAATATATACACACGAGAAGTCTGAATAAAATTCCCACCGACATAACCAGCTTTCAAGACTTCTAAACGCACAACAGATTCCACAAAATCCAACGCATGCGCTAAACAACGCCCAATCCCAAAACGACGTCGCTCCTGGGCCACGGAGAAGTTTGGTCGCTAACATACATCGCGAGAGAAATCTGAACAAAACGCGCTAAAAGCTGGAAGGAGCGCTATCACTAAAATGATGCCGCATAGCACCACGGTGAGGTCTGGACGTTAGCAACCACGCTGGAGAAATCTGAACAGGAAGTGTTGACCCGCGTTGACATCTGTTTTTACAATTAGCGCTACACACAACAGACCTCTCCTCACGCGAACAGATCTCTCCTCACGCGAACAGATCTCCCGCTAGCGCTATACTCAAAACGACGTCGCGCCGACTAATCTAAACGGTGTCGTATCCCACACGATACCAAATACATGGAGACCAGATCTCTACACATAAAACAACCAGACTTCACCAAACGACGGCGTTTTGGAATACAACACATAAAACGCGCGAGCAGACTTCACACAAAATAGCGCATAGATCTCTCCTACACAGGACGTCCAGATCTCACAAAAACGACGGCGTATCAAGCAAAAACACGCCACAACGCTAAGAGCCCAGATTTCACCTCTCGCCGAACAGATTTCTCAGAAACCTGAACAGATTTCTCAAACCAGATCTCACCAAAATCCAAAAACACGAAAACTTCGAGAATTGTTTAAAATGTGATTTCCGACCCGAAAATACAAACCAAACTTCCAAACAAAGATCTGAACCACCAGAAATCTCAAAAAACCGATTAATTCAACAATTAATCTTATATTACAATTTCAGGTCTCACAATGAGGATGTGTATCGATTTTTGGCAGTTGAATAAAGCGTCAGTGGACAACAAGTATCCTCTGCCACGAATCAATGACTTGTTTGATCAGCAGCAGGGTTCAGCTGTATCTTCCTAAATTGATCTTTGTTCCAGCTACTATCAGCTAAGAATCCGGGATGAGGATATTTCTATGACAGCTTTTTGGACAATATATGGACACTATGAGTTCCTTGTCATGCCTTTTGGCCTGACAAATGCTCCAGCTATCTTTATGGATTTTATGAACAGGGTCTTTAGAGAGTTTATAGACCGGTTTGTTATTGTGTTCATCGATGATATCTTGATCTATTCTAGGACCACTGCTGAAGGAAAAGTTGACCACTGCTCCAGTTTTGTCTTTGCCTGTGGGCTCAGGTGGTTTTGTGGTGTGTTGATGCTTCGTCGAATGCAATAGGATGTGTTTTGATGCAGAATGGGCAAGTGATTGCCTATGTTTCTTGTCAGTTGAAACCTCATGAGACTCGCTACCCAGTTCATGACTTAGACTTGGCTGCCATTGTCTTTGTGCTGAATATTTGGCGCCACTATCTTTATGTCGAGCAGTTTGTGGTTTACACGACCACAAAATCCTGTAGTACATCTTAACATATTCTGATATGAACATGAGACAGAGTCGGTGGATGGAATTGCTCAAGGATTTCGTTTGCGAGATTCAGTATTAACCGGGGGTGAATCTTTTTGCAGATGCCCTTAGTAGGAAAGCGCAGAATGCGATACTGACATTTTGAGTATTTTGAAAGTCCATGAGTATTTGGGAACTTCAGGATGACGATTTCAGCCTGGTGATGACTACCTTATTGTTTTTTCTATGCAGGTTGAACCACATATCATCTCAGATATTAGAGCAGCACCGAGGACAGATCTATACATTCATGAGCCTAAATGGAAGTCCCAGATAGGTCAGTAAGACTTTACTATTGCTTCAGATGGATATTTGAGATTTCAGAGAAGGCTGATGGTCCCTATCTGATAGATTTGAGGAAGTGATTCTGAGAGAAGCCCGTGTAGTCACCTCCATGTCCATCCTGGGAACAGAAAAATGTATCATGCCTTGAAGTCAAACTTTTGGTGGGAAGGCATGAAAGGTGATATTCAGATTTTGTGGCTCGATGTCTGAACTCCCAAAAGATCAAGGTGGAGCGGATGAGACCTGATGATCTGCTGCAGAGTTCCACAATGGAACTAGGAGCATATTTCTATGGATTTTATGACCCATTTATCTCATTATAACCAAGATTGTGATGTGATCTGGGTGGTGATTGACAGACTGTCTAAATCAGCTCACTTCGTCCCTTACTGATATGTTCTCTTTGAAGAGATGGCAAGGTTGCATATTGCTAGGTGTTCAGATTGCATGGTGTGCCGGTTTCAATGGTGTCTGATAGAGACCCCCGTTTTACTTCTAGATTTTGGAAGAGCTTACAATCATCTTTGGGTTCGAGATTGGCCATGAGCACTAAATATCATCCCAAAACTGATGGTCAGTCAAAGATGACCATTCAAATGCTTGAAGACATGTTGCAAGCGGTGGTGATGGATTTCTGTGGAGGTTGGCAAGAATCCTTGTCTTTATTTGAATTTTCGTACACCAGCAGCTTCCAAGAAACTATTGGGATGGCACCGTTTAAAGAACTCTATGGTAGAAAGTGCAGATCATCAATATGTTGGGAAGAAGTTGGGGAAAGACAGTTGTCTACCCCCAAGTTTGTACAGCAGATGAGAGATTAGGTTTATCTGATCCAAAAAAGGATGAAGACAGCACAGAATCACCAAGACAGTTATGCGTATAAAAGGCACATGCCTTTAAAATTTCAGGTTAGTGGTCATGTTTTCCTGAAGGTTTATCCGTTTAGAAGCATGATGAGATTTGGACTCAAAGGAACATTAGCTCCTCGCTACATCGGACCGTGTGAGATTGTTGAGCGCATTAGCTCTTTGGCATACCGTTTATACTTGCCGCCCTGAACTGTCTACATTGCATGATGTATTTCATGTATCCATGTTGCGGAAGTATGAGTCTGATTCATCCCATGTTTTGATAGCCGATGAGGTAGAGCTAGATCAGATCTTGAGTTATGTTGAGTATCCAGTTTAGATCTTGGACAGGAAAGAGAAACAGCTCAGGAACAAGTCGACTCCTCTGGTAATGGTTCAGTGGAGTAGGCATGGGAGAGAAGAAACTACATTGGAGTTGGAGGCAAAGATGCGACAGTAATGGCCTCATCTGTTTCAAAATGCATCAGGTTACTCTATGTACGCTAGTTTTCCTATATCCATGTACTGATCTGTACAGATTTTTGATGATTCCTGGTGCGTATTAGTGAAAGCCCTCACTCTCATTTTCCAACAAAATAAATGCGAAAATAATTATTTTTAAATATTAAACTAGTAAACTTTTAAACGAATATATTCATGTAAAATTTCTAAAAATTCAAACTTACTGATATATGTTGTAAATAATATTTGAAAGATTCAAAATTTCCAACAATCATATAATTCACCAACTCAATCTCGTAAAAAACATAAATCAAAAAGAACATATTTTCACCAAGTAATGTATTTCAAACTTATGCATTAATAAAATAATACTTCAAATTATTTGCGGAAAACGCGAGGTCGCTGGGTCGGTTGCCTCGCTGGACTGCCGGTCGCTCAAGAGTCTTGCCCCTCGATCTCAGCCTCGTCTGCACCAATCAAGTATAGTGAGTCTAAAGACTCAACAAGTACAAAACTTAGGAATAACGAATACTAAATAATACACGCACATGCAATTAAAATATTACTACCCAAAATAATGTTCTGATCTTATGTGCGTAAGGAAAAGCAGCTCAATCCTTTTACTTAAAACCCATGCAATAAAATTCAGCTCATATAAAGTTCTTACAGTGAACTCAGTTTCCTGATTGTGGTCCCTCATCTCATAGTTCGCTTGATCAAGCTATTAAATACCATGGTACTAGTTTGGTATGGATCCCTAGTACTTATCTGATTTCCATTCAAGTCAAATTTGGAATGTCTCCTCGGAATGTCTCCCGACTCTCATACCCGTAATGTTGGTATGGCTCCCGTAACTTCTTCCGACCCCATACCTCATAGTTTGATGGCTCCCGAGACGTCTCTCGACACCATATCTCGTAATAGTACAACCACAATCAAGTCACATCATTCAAAACATTTTCTTTTCTTCTCATTCTAACCTCAAAATAAATCTCAAATCCTCAAAATAATTTACTTCTTAACTTCATAAAATTTCTGCTCATAAAATTTCTCATAAAATCCCATCATATGATAGTTTAAAAATCACACATGCTAAAAATCATTTTCTAGGCGTTAATTTGTCGTGAAAATAGCCAAAAATCTCATAGATCAAATAAATTCTAAAAATGCTGAAAAATATCTTAAAATATACTTAAAATATCAAATAAAGTCATCCACGAACTTTGGCAGCCCCTAAAACTCGAAATCTCAATTTTCAAAAAATGACCCGACGAGGCTCACTTCGAGCGACAAAACGGTAAAAATCATTAAAAATCCATTTCTTAACCAATCACTCTCTGTTTCGACCCACGTCACCCTAACTCATCCTACTAGTCACTGGAACAAACGAAACACAAAAAATATTCACAACGTGACCAACTCGACGCCCATAATGACACTGCTCATGCATAGAGGCGAATCTGGCATAGGTTGAGACCTCATCTAAAAACGCCCGACCAGCCCATAGTACAACCCATGGACGACCCCTAAACTCCATCCTAACCCCTCTGGATCGAAACATATGCCATGCTATACCTCTCCTTCCTCAAAGCCCTAGCCGACGCATATCACCCAAACCTCTCGATCTCCTTCCTCACTACACCACACCTCTCTCTCACGTCTAGATCTGATCTAGTCTGCCAAGTTCATGAACAAGTTATGTTAACCATCAATCCATGCATCAAATATAGATTTAAAACAATAAAAATCCTCAAATCTACACACATGAATATATATTGCTTGAAGGATGCATCAAGAAATCGTTTTGTACTTGCCTTTATCTTGAAAACTTACTACAAAAATGCTGCAGACAGTGAGGAGGACGAAATAGACCACCCTTATCGCAAGAGAACGAGACTTGAACCTTCAAAAATGGGGGAATTCTATGGGAGAAAAGGGGTGGGGAGGTGGCGGCTCTTTGAAGGGAGGGCTAGGGCTTTTTTTTTTGTAACAATGAGGTGAAGTGTAGACTAGGGGTGATTGAAAATAAAGAAATTGGGGAGGAGAAGGTGTGTTTTAATTTTGTAAAAGATGGTTTATGAAAGTTGCTACAAATTTAATAAAGGTGCTAAAAAAAAAATCCCTTCATACTTGATCTAATTTTTTTTTTTTTAAATTGATGATTAAATTAGTAAAATAAACAAATCTTGTATGTAGAAGTTTCTATTTAACTAATAAAAGTGTTACACCCCAAAAATAAGATCCTTAGTCTCTCATAAATTTGAGGTTTTTAAAATAGCTTAAAAAGACCACTAAAAAATCTACTACCCTCGAAATTTCTAAATGCTTAAAAGCGAACTTGAAAAAAATAATTTTTTTATAGAAATCTTCTATTCCTCGGTGTCCCCGTCGTCTTCTTTCCGACCTCGCATCATCTAAATACAAATTCTGAAAAAAACGACCCGTGGACAAATAATTAAATAAATCACATAGCCTAAAACATGAAAATAAATGAAATAACAAGGCATGCGATTTGGGTAGAAAAATTTCTAGGCGTTACAATTAGTTTTTGCTAGATCTTGCTGGTTTATGCTGTATGAGTATATTTAGATTTCAAAGATGAATCTTTCTATTAGTGGGGGAGAAATGTAAGGTTCTCGAGCACTCATATCGGAGGTGTGCCATGCTGATCTGGGTCGAGCCGTGCTGATCGGGATCTAGTTGTGCTAAGATTGAGTTGGGATTGAGCTGTGCTGATCCGATCGAGCTGAGCTGATCCGACGAGCTGCGGTGATCCTATAGATTTGAGCTGATCTGGTAGGGATGTGTTGATCCGATAGCGTTGTACTGATCTAACCAGCGCTGAGCTTACTTGGTAGCGTTGTACTGATCTGGTAAGTGCTGAGCTGACCTGGTAGCATTGTTGTGAGGACTAGAAGTTGTTAGATGGTGATTAACGAATTAATTAGATCGGAATGATGATTAAACCAGAGAGGTGTTCAGCTTAGCAAGAACTGGTAGTAGTTGTTAGATTGGACAAGAGCTGTGAAGTTTTTAGCTTTGGAGAGAAATGCCCAGTACGTGTAAGCTGTCCAATGCGTGATCTGCTCTACTGTCCCTAGCGCAAGCTGTTATGGGACGGAACAGCTCTGAGCTGTTGGATTATCGACGGGATGGAAAATAGCTTAGAGGTGCGCGAGCTGGTTGGTACTGTGTGGACCAGCTCGGTTCGTGGTTTGGTGTAGACCGGTTCATGGTTCCGGTTTAGGCAAGAACTGGAAGTGTGCAAGCTGGCCTACGTACGCGTGAGCTGGAGATGATCCGACGTCGTTAATGACGTCAGTTTAGATGCTGGTTGAGTGTAATCTGTGCTGGCGGTGTGATCTGGATGTGCAAGCTGCTGGACGTAATCTGTTCCACGAGTGTGAGCAGTTGTATGCACCAGTTTGGGGAAAATGCGTGCTGGTATATGCCCGAGATGGTATCAATTTTGATGTGAACTGGTCGGTGGCACTGTAGCAGATCACTGGATGAATTATTCATAGTTGACTTTGCCCGTATATAGCTTATCTTCTCCCAAACACTTAGCCATATATTCACATAAAAAACACTTATCCTCTCCCGATAGTTTTTCCCAGGAACCCTAAATAGCACTATTCACCTGTCATCTTCCTCCTTCGATTTCTGGAGATTGACCGATTAGATTGGGTAAGGGTGCCCTGAAATCCCTTTTCGAGGAGAACGTTCTCGTACCCATTTGGAGTGGAGAGAGAAACCAGGCGTTAGATTTGCAGAGGAACTGCGGGAATCGGTTTCGCTAACTGCGACAGGATTGAGCTCTGATTTAAGATTTGAACTTTCGGGTGGTTGCTGTTGAGTTTCTTGGTGAGCTGGTAGGGCAGTCGACGTACGCGAGCTCTTGGTGCTCGGTTCTCGTGGGATTTTTCTGAGGTATTAACTGCTCAGAGGAAGGTACGAGTGAGCTCATATTAGCAGCTTTAATATCAGCTTGAGAATATTTCAACTCGTGTTTGAGCTGCTGTGATTATGTGTTAGGTGATTCTGTGCGATCTTGCTGGTTTACGATGATGATTCGTGCTTTTCATTGCCTATGTGTGTGAATTATATGTATTGTTGTGAGCATGATTTTTCTTGGCATACACGCATAGCATATTGAGCCTGCTTCTTTGAGACCTGATAATCGCTGAGTCGTGATTTTTTAGTCGTCGTGCTGAGAATCCAATGTCATCGCTGAGTCGCTGTGATTTGTATTCTGATTGATTATTGAGATTTTATTGCACAGCTGAGTCGTTGTGTCTTGCTTATCGATGATTCTTGGTAGCCTTCAGGCATCGCACGTTTGAAATATTGCATGTCTGATATGATTGTTGCTTTATCGATGCTCTTCGTACTGATGTTTGACCTCGTTTTATTTTCCCTATTTGGGCTGCTTTGGTCTGCGTTGGCCTTTGCAGGGTCTTCAGGTAATCTAGCTGGATCGAGTGGAGCGTTGGCTGGTAGATCCCCATTTTGATTCCCAGTTATATATATTATGTATTGTACTATTGAACCAGGGGATGCCCAAAGTGAATACTGTATTTGGGGGATCTGTATTTGTTGTCATACTTGGATGTTTTCAGTAGTGCTGTTGTTGTGGTTTGCATTTTGAGTTAAAATCCGTACTTTGATTATGATTGTACTTTAAATGATATTTCCAGTTCAGACCCAAACGAAAAATTTAGTCATATTTTATGCTTCCGTGAAATTTAGGATTAACTGAGTAATTGGTCCCTGATTTAGAGCACCGGGCATGACAATTGTAATGATCTGGTAAGCACTATGCTGCTCTGTTAAGCGCTGGGCTGAGCTGATAAGAGCTGTGCTAGTCTGTTTGTGATGTGTCGTTTTGGGAGTCAGTTCATAGGAGACCTTGACGTCCTGATCTGTCAGTTAGTTCAGAGGAGACTTTGATGCCCTGAACTGGGTAGAGCCATGCTGATCAGGTAGAAGCTGTGCCGCTCTGGTAGAGTTGTACTGATGTTGTGATGTTCTGGTTGCACTGTAAATCAGTTCTGTGGTTTTGTGTCGGAGGAACTTAGATATTTGGTTAAATTATATAGCTCAAGTATCGGTATTGTTGGTCATTAGAGCGCAGAACATATCATCTTCTCTTTGAGAGCTTATCTGAAACCTGAAACCCTAACCCTCATCTCTGTGATGGTAGGATGTTTTCCCGATTGTTGGAGATTGGCTAATCGGTTCTGAGCACGGTTGGTACTATTGGAACCTCTCTCCAAATCCATCATTTCCCAACCAGTCTTGAAGCCTGAGGTGGTCATAGGAGGGAGCATGACGTCAGATCAGGCGTGCTGTTTTTTGCACTTTCCGGCAGTTTGGCTCCTCAGTTTTGATTTCCGTGAGATGTAATTAGTAGCTCTTTTCCTTGGTTTCAGTTTAAGATTAGTACGTTAGCTTTGGTTTTGATATGAGTTAGTCGTGAGTTGTTCAATGTACGGATAGTTCAGGTGTAGTTCCCCGAGTTGTTTTCTCTTCAGCTTTTGGTAGATTGTAACCTGTTCTGGATGATTTTGGATTGTATGACTTTCCTAAGTCAGTGTGGGTGATTTCCCCGGTGCTATAGTAGACTTTGGGACTTTTCGGCCGCCGTCTGTTGTCGGCAATGTCTGTGATCCATTTTGGCACCTGTGTTAGTTGAGGTATTTGATAAAATACCGCAAGGTACGGATAGAGCGTGTATTTACAGCTTTCGTAGAGTCTGATTTATGTGCCTTGTGTTTCAATGCGGTGTGTTGTTGCCTATGCTTACATATTGATTATGTGACTGCGTTTTTATATCATGGCATCGAGTATATGCATTCATATTGGGCCTTGAATTACTTTGGCCGTTGTTGTTTTGGCACTCTGAAATATGTAGTGTGGACTCATGAAGTGGTGTTTGGTGTAGCACACTCATGAGGAGCGCATAGAGTTCGGCCGGGTAGCACCCGTTACTCTCAATGTGGCGTGGACGCTTGGTGGTGGGGGTTGTGTTAGTACAACCCCGTAATTTGTTTTTTCGTTGAGGCCGACCAGGTAGCTCTCACAACCTCGACGAAGGGGCCACCATAATTATTTTCCGTTGACTTTCGTCGGGTAGCTCCCGTTACTCTCGACGATGTTGCGACCTTGATATCTGATGATCGATTTCGTTTGGCCCTCTGGTCTTGGTACCCATTATTCTTTGTTATTATGCACATT
The DNA here is from genome assembly GCA_001598015.1 of Dorcoceras hygrometricum. NCBI lineage: Eukaryota > Viridiplantae > Streptophyta > Magnoliopsida > Lamiales > Gesneriaceae > Dorcoceras > Dorcoceras hygrometricum. The sequence goes on from KQ995677.1 coordinate 100,007, forward strand.
GCTTAGCATATAGCATATTTCATTTGTGTCGATTGTTGTTGTATTTTGTCTCTGTACTGGGGTTTGACCCCACCCTTTGGGGCTAATTTGGTCATGTTGGTGACCATTGCAGGTTATCCAGGTGGTTTAGCTGCACCAGGTGGAGCATCAGCTAGTGGAGCCCCATAAGGTGTTGATCGAGTATCCCAGATATTATGTATATTTTTTTATCGAATCCTGTACCAGGGGATATCCTGTGTAGTTGTTGATATTTATGATTGCTTATTATATACTGCTTTTATACTGTTTCTGGGATATTGGATGTTGTTTATTACATGGCTTTCTCCATGTACTGTGAGCAGGACTAGCTCTCCATGTGGGGCTTTTTGGTAATTAAGTCCGAGTGATGGACTGGTATCTGTATTTGAGTATTCGAATATTTTAACTCAATGATTTTGTATCTGGCCTAAAAGGAAAAATTTTAACCCAGTTTAAGCTTTCGCTTTATCGTTAATTTTGTGCGTTCACATTTTGAACATAGGGTCAAATTTCAAAAAGTATTTGAGGTATCTTAATAACCACTTAACGACATTCTAATGAACCATGTCAGGGTTAGACATGTATCTACTCAGACAACTAACAACATAAGCAATGTCAGGTCTAGTATTTGTTGATTGTTCGATTGAAAATTAGTAAAATTATTGAGGATAATTATGCCGAGGTCGAGGAGAAATGATTGTTTGACTGTTAAATATTTTTCAAGAATGTGTTGAATTATTTTTGAAAACTTGAGGCAAAAAAAAATATAATTTATATATTAAAAGTTTAAGGAAGATATTTTATTGCATGTCGAATATAGTTATGCAGTATTTGTTATCTTCGAAATTATTTATTGGCTTTTTAGGCTCCTAATGTTTCATCGATGCAGCTAACTGAGACTTAATGGTGTCAGTTGACGAGGATTCATAGGCTGACACTGTTTGGCACTTATTCGAGTTGTTAAGGATAAAATTAGATCCGAAACTCCTCATGATTTCCGACAAATGCACCACCTACTACCAAGGGTTCCACCGTGTTTGCCTTCGCAAGGCCAACCTAACACAGGTCCAACTGATCAACTGGACGAATCTATATTACACAGGCTAATCTCCATTCGACGTAGCATGAACTGTTCATAATATCACACGATTTCCCAATATTACTTGATATGTCAGTTTTTTGCCTTTTCTAAGCCTCAAATTTCACCACCTCATTCCCACTAGCATTGACGCTGGTATTGCCGCTTTTTGTCCCTAACGAACGCTGCCTTTTCATGTATTGTAATTTATGCTAGCAAGTTATGTGGTTTAATTCTCAATTTAATCAAATCTTTTATTTTGATAAAGATGTTTAAAATATTTGTTACCTTTTTGGTTTCGGCTTTCTAGATTAAATATTCTTGTTGATAATTTCCTTTTGAAAAGATTTTAATCTTCTAATTACAAGAGATTTTAGGAATCTACATTTATTCTATTGTTACTGTTTCCTAACTATGTTTAATTCCTTGTAAATAAGCTTTGAGTTAGGGAAACAGAAAACTTTTGATAGATATATATTGAAGTTTGTAGAGAATAAAGCATGATGAGAACGACAAGAGCTAACGAAATGCATAAACAGTTGATCCGCATTGCTATGCTTCTCTGAATCTTCTACAAACCTAGCAGGAAATAGTACGCCACTGCTATCGGCACAGCCATCAGCAGACCAAACATCACCCTATAGATAAAAATAAAGTTACATATTACGTACATGACGGTTCATTCGATTCGATACTAGGAGAGGCATGTGCCCCTCTCTCACGTGACTGGGGGCCCCACATCCAGGACCCACCTTCATGTACGAGAGGGGGTTCTGACCCTCTTCCAGCATCGCCCTAAACGTACATGACATGTTGTTTATTAATAAGTAAAAACTAAAAAAAAACACAATATGTTGAGGAAAAAGAATTCGATTGAGGACACTTCGAAATGCAAAAAGAGTAGAGTACCCTGTGCTCAATATGTCTGGATGTATGTTGTACTCCTTGGCAAATACAAATGGAACCAATCCTTGAGGTAAAGCGGCCTTTTCTCGCATAACACATCAACACAATATTTCAGAAACATTAATTGCTAACACTGACTGGTGATATATAAAATAGATTGTGATTTCTTGTATTGAAGGCCGGGGATGTCCCCGTCCAGGGAGCCCGCTAACAATGCACCTGCAGGATTGCTACTTTAAGCAATGGTCCTCGCATTCCGAGTGCGAATGAGGGTGCAGCCATGAGTAATGGTCCTACCACGAATTTCAGGGCCATGGCTGATATTGCCTTCCGAGTCCCGCAGGCTATCAACGATCTTTGTGATGCCATGAAGAGTCCTGTATGGTAATATAATAGAAGAAAGTAAAGGAGTTAGTTTCACATAGATGTTATAGTGGATGATCAGAAAGTATCGCCACAAAATTTTAGCCAAACCTAGGCTGAACATAGCCATCCCAAGTCCTCCATCCGACAATAAGGACACGGATTTTTCAATCACATATGGCAACTTTACTCCCAACCTGTAGACCCCATATTCTGTGAGCTTACATATATATATATATATATATACATATATATATATATATTTTTTCCCCACCGTTGAAAATATGATCTTCATTTTTCTTTCCTTCCGATTCTGGATTCTTTCGTCTACTTCACCTTCATGTTTTTGAGGGTCTTCCAATTCTCCTTCAGAATGTTAATTTTGTGTTCTTCAAATCACAAGAAAATTGACAGAAAATAATACCAAAAACTCTGTGCATACCTGCTAGTCTTGTGGGAGTTGCAGCCCTTAAGGTTTCATTAGTAGCATCAAACTCAAAAAGAATCAACAAGATGTTATACCAAACCAAGCTTTGTAACACAACAATCTGAGCCATGTAAACCACAGCTCCACTTCCATACATCGCCCTCAATAGTGGGATTCCTAAAACCAAAGTGTTTGGCAATGTTGATAAAGAAACACCAGTAATGATCCATTTTAGATTTCCTCTCGACATTATTCTTGCAGACACTGAAAGAATAATGAAAGCTAGTGTCTTTTGAAGGAAGTCGGCGCACACAAGTTTCAAGTTCATTTTGTAGGGATTGTTCGTTGAGATCACTTGGAAGGTTAGGAGAGGGATTGAGAAATTCGCTACAAATTTGTTGATCCCCGAGCATTGATCCGGGGTGAAAAGTTTCCACCACTTTAGGGATATGTAAGCTGCAATCATGGCAATGTATAATGGTATAACTGAAGTAATAATGTGGGAGACGCCAGATAAGCTTATCATTTCTTTTTATCTGTTGGGATTGATTAATATACAATTGTTGAGTTTCTCTTTGTGGTCAGGTCATGTCTTAAATGAGGCTTTATATTATGCTATCCTGGTCGAGTGTTTCGAACTAAAAGAAAATAGAAATGGCCTGCATTGCTCCTTTCCCGTGAAGCTTTTCTCACTTAGTCTCATCCTAATCATTATCAGTTTCCCCAAAACACATGTTTAGAAAGACAAGTATGTCATGTCTCACAAGCCTAATCAGTTACTTATCCCTCATGTAGTATTAGACCCGCGGCAGAGGGCAAGTCCCATGATCCAGTCTCAACTTCACCCAGCTATGAATGAGAGCTTTGTCAATTATAACGCTCAAAAGAGCCAAAATCGGGTGCCCGTGCTCGGACATGTTTAAAGACACCAATATGTGCCAGTCGAAGCTTCTAAATGAGACAATCTTTCGATATGTTTCAATCACAGACATTGTATTGAAACTAAAGCTGTTAATGTTTCAAGCACAGACAAACTTTCCGAAGAAGAGTTGTGATGAGGAATAAAGAAGTACCGTGATATAGATTTTGAGTAGACAAGTGCAATGGAGAAAGAATTTTGCTATAAATAGCCAAAGCTGAAAGAATGTGTCATGCAGGGGCATTGCTTTCTTGAATAATTTTTCCATAACAGTCCAGGCATACCTTTCTTCAACAGCTTCCTAATGCTTCTTTCTGTTTACCCAGCCAGGTGCTCAGATGCAAATTCAAATGAAAGTATTTTCAACTTCTTTCACACACAGAGTCACACCTTTGGGCTATCTTTTGTGGGTCAAAGCTATTAGTGGGTGTTACTAAAGCCCGTTAATAAAATTCTAACTATTTGAGTTTGGACCCATCTAAGAGTGACAAATCAAATGGTTGAGGCTAAGGAACAAAAATATATCATTTTTCGACTTCTTTCTTTTTTTAGAATTTATATTTTTAATTTATTCTAGGTAGGTTGTACGATAAAGCAGTTGATATTTAATGATCGAAAATTCATAGGCGTTATTTTTTTTTCATAAAATCTTTTATAGTTAAATAGAGTGCCTTAGCGTAGGAATATTTCAAACGTAACTATTTAGTGAATGATCATTACTAGAATAACTGTTGTGGAGGCATTCCGAGCATGCTATTTAAAAATTTTAACATCTTGATTAGTTTGCTAAACTATTGTTTGATGGATTATCATTAGATGGAATCCTGACAAATTGTAGCGAGTATTTTGGGCATGTAAGCCTGTTGACAACTTATGACATTAAAATAGTTATCGTTGTATAAATATCCTAATAATATATTATTTGGATTTGATTACTAATTATAACATAATCCCTCTGGCTGAAATTTTTTTAAAGGAATGAGTATAATCTCCAATGGAGCAAAAAGTTTGCTACAATTATCTAATCCATGAATTTCGTAGTTTGAACCTTTAACCACACAACTTTAAGATGATAGCTACAAGATAAGAATAGAAGAGGAATCGATTGCATAGGTCACATCGTTAAAAATTCCAGTTCCCGACAATAAGACCAAATCAAACCTCAGCGACCACACTAAAACAATAAGAGACAAATTGGTAACAAGCATTGATGGTGACTCCAAGAAAATACCCGAGTATGGCATTACGTGCTGTTATTATCAAGATTCTTCTTTTTTTTATTGAAATAAAAATATCAAACTCTCAAAATGAATGTCAAGAACTGACCTGACCCGCCCAACATGCCTCTCTATGAAAATGGTTAATCCGGACCCAAACCCGCATAGCTATATCATATCCATAGCCTCTCTATGCAAATGGTTAATCCAGCATCGCAATCTTGTTTATTAAAGCCTATAGGTTAGATGTCACTTGACTCATACAGGTTAAATCGAGTGTACATGAGTAGATAGGGACATGAAGAAGATTTATATAACAGACCGACCCCCAAAGCATATCCCACAATATTTCAGTATTGACAAACCCACGAAGCCGAAGAAGATAATCTTACTTCACTCCAAATCTTACCAACCCTTCTATGCCCTGCAATCTTGTTTATAAATCGTTCATGAAATTCAAACGGATGCCTGACAAGAATATTACATAAAGTCGAGGTAAAAGGAAGACAATTATAAATTATAGTGAAATTGATTATCAACTGAGCGATGAAACACATAAATATAGCGCAGAATGAATACAAGTTATTGCTTAGGTTTCTAACCCAAAAGCTAGTTTCGAGTCGTTCTCTTAAATAAACACTCCTTTGTGTCTAATTAATTATACTTTTGTATCTCAAATAGGTATTTGTTATTTCACACACACACACACAAAATCATATTTTTTTTCTAAACAAATAACGCATTAAAAAGCACAGGAATCCACACAAGGAAAAAAAAAAAACAAGTCTCGCTTTGTCTAGACATGGAGGAGTCTTGTTCCCATGGAGGCAAAAAATTGTGTGTAACAAGGCTGCGTAAGAAGGAAATTCAAGTTAATATTAATTAAATTAACTTCTGATAGACCAAGTTTACCTAGTTGCTCGTATCCAGTCATCACCTAAATTTTCTTGGCCTGCTTGTGAGCCCTCATATAGCTAGATTTCATACTGTACGTGATCCCTTAAAAGTTAAAATCCACCATCGTTGAGAAAGTCGATGAGATTCTACTGACAAAAAAAATATGCAGGATTATATTCCAAATTCTGAGGTCACAATCACCATCTCTGCGGCTGGGGACATGGATCAAAGATAAATAATATTAGGTGGGAAACCCGGTTCTAACGGCTGGAAGGTAGTATAAGAATAATGCTAATTGTCCCAACTCACAAATTCATTGTTTGCATCGTCCTTCCTGTGGTTATTCAAAAGTTGGCTGGGACAGTTACAGCCAAACATAATAAGCCAAAAAGACATTGATCTTATATATAAGTACCCATGAATTAAGATACAAATAGCGAGCTGAAAAAAGAACATAGCAAACAGCTGGGGAGGGCGATTAAAAATGGCGATGAAAATGATAAAGAGTGATCCATACCTGAGAAGGGATATTGTGAGTATGATGGATGGTGAAGCTCCTGCGGTGATGCCTGTAAAACGTAGAAAAAGAGATGCCGTTGCTCTAGAACTTGGCTGTGATAACCAGCAGACACCAAATCAACAAGTTGATCCAACTTCTGCAGCAACTGTGAAAAGAAGTTCAAGGTTTCGTGGAGTTAGCAGACATAAATGGACAGGTCGATACGAAGCACACCTGTGGGACAAACTTACATGGAATGTAACTCAGAAGAAAAAGGGGAAACAAGGTATCTTACAGTTAATTTAGAAATGTCTGTAGTTACTTTTCTACAAATTAATGTTTGGTGACTGATGTTGAATTCTTGCACTCTTTCATGGTCCGTGTTTCGAACTGGGATTTGACAATGGGCAGTGTATCTTGGTGAGTATAAATATGACTGGATGCAGCCCCTCGTTGCAATTTGGATAGTAGTTTTTTCCTATTAACTATTTCATACAAGGCAGAGGCTGAGGTTTTCTTTTCTCAAATATTGCTCAGGTGCATATGATGATGAAGAAGCTGCAGCAAGGGCATATGATTTAGCAGCACTAAAATATTGGGGGACATCAACTTTAACCAATTTCCCCGTATGATTATCATCGGTTTTTATTTTTTCATGCCCCTCTAAGACATCAAGTCATGTCCATATAATACAGCAGATTCTTATCAAATCCAAATGTAATTTCTGCAGATCACTGATTATGAGAAGGAAATTGAAATCATGCAAACTCTAACAAAAGAAGAGTACCTTGCCTCACTGAGAAGGTACAGTTTTTTATCTTTTAATGGCATCAAAAATTTCAAAGCTTTCTTGTGGTAGTAAGAAATAACCCAAATTTCTCTACCACAGAAAAAGCAGTGGTTTTTCAAGAGGGGTATCCAAGTATAGAGGAGTAGCCAGGTATGTGTTAACCTAAATTATTTTGAAGTTAAGTCCTCTATTAAAGATTCTAACTCGCGGTTGAAAATAACAGGCATCATCATAATGGAAGATGGGAAGCAAGGATAGGAAGAGTTTTTGGAAACAAGTACCTGTATCTTGGAACTTACAGTGAGTAGTCTGCAACACAATAGGCTTTTGAAGAAAATCTTAAATTGGTATATACTTTTACAAATGCAAGGCATATTTTTTTAATAGGTACTCAAGAAGAGGCAGCCCATGCTTATGACATCGCAGCAATAGAATACAGAGGGATTAATGCTGTGACGAACTTTGACTTGAGCACATATATCAGATGGTTAAAGCCAGGGGCAAACTCTTCAGTTCCAGACAAGAAAACAACACCATGCCAAGATTCACCGGCAATATTTTCCAATTTCCAAACAGGAGAGGAATCATTGTCTCCCTTCTTGAAAAGAAGAGCATTTAGTGCAGATGACCTCTCCAAGCAAGAAAGGTTTGCAAAGAAAGTCCCAGTTAGCCCATCCACCAAATCTTCTCCAACAGCCCTCGGACTACTCCTCAGGTCTTCCGTCTTTAAAGAACTGGTTGAGAAGAACTCAAATGTCGAGGAAGAGAACATAAGCAACCAAAAAAGTGAGGATAGACTCCCCGAACTTGGCGAGATCTTATATGATGGAATTGAAGATAGAGGATTTGTATTTTCTTCTAATGCAAACAACTTTGAGTTGCAAGGCCCCCTCCATTTCAACTACGACTGTGCGGACATGATTGGGAGCAACACCATAGGCATGGCCACAATCTTCTAAACCATATATGTCAATAATTGTAATTTCCTTGCAGGAAAGAAAGACACAATTCTTGTAGGTGGTCATGTTCAAAATGCTACCATGAATTTGTTACTTTTCAACTAAAGGGCAGAAATAGGTATAGTAGTTACAGATTAATGGATTTAGAAATCTTTGTAAATGAATTTTCCTCTGATTGCACAATACAAGTTGCTTCCACAAAAATATGGAGCCGTTGGCTATTTACGTTACTACTCTGGAAACCACAAAACTTACTGGTAGATAATAATAATATCCCAAAAACCTCAGACAAGGAGTAACCTACATACACTGATTACATCTCGTGGTATAATCGCATTGACCACTTGGAAAAGTTCGAATAGGAGCTACTTAAGCTCAGAAGGCCATAGATTACCACAACGATATCGCAACATGAACCGCTGTAGGCTTACAAAACATTTATAAGCAGGAAAGCTCACAAAGAAAACGTACCATTTAAAGGTTTAAGCCTTTCAAGAAATTTAATGCATGATCCTTTTTTAAACGGATCATATTGGAGAACACTTCACGAAAATCTTTCACCAGCAATAGTAAAAAAACTGCAATAGACAATTTCTTAAATAAATTTAGGATAAACCGAATTCATGATATCCTTCTTCTCCATACTGCTTTGCAAGAAGTTGAACAGAAAATGAATAGATACCTCTCTTTGAAACAAGAAACCCATACAAGATTTCCTAAATCTAGCCATCTGCCAACTCGGGACACCACATTTTGTAGTCCCAAACACTAACTTTGTGGATTTTCAAACCTTAAAATCCCACAAGGACAAGTGAAATGAACTAACACGAAATTCCATTTTGTCATTTACACATGAAGATTCACCGAATTCTCTGTCAAAATCATTCATAACTGGTTCTGTCCGGAATGATTTGGCTAGAGCCACGGTACTTGGCATAGCTCTTATTATATCCAACAACCTCTATTCATCCGTTCCGCCACTCCATTTAAAGGTTTAAGTCTTTCAAGAAATTTAATGCTTAATGATTATCATTGGCGTATGATCCTTGTTTAAACGGATCATATTGGAGAACACTTAATAAAAATCTTTAATCATCAATCCTAAAAAAAACTTCGATACACAATTTCTTAAATAAATTTAGGATAAACCGAATTCATGATATCCTTCTTCTCCATACTGCTTTGCAAGAAGTTGAACAGAAAATGAATAGATACCTCTCTTTGAAACAAGAAACCCATACAAGATTTCCTAAATCTAGCCATCTGCCAACTCGGGACACCACATTTTGTAGTCCCAAACACTAACTTTGTGGATTCTCAGACCATAAAATCCCACAAGGACAAGTAAAATGGACTAACACGAAATTCCATTTTGTCATTTACACATGAAGATTCACCGAATTCTCTGTCAAAATCATTCATAACTGGTTCTGTCCGGAATGATTTGGCTAGAGTCACGGTACTTGGCATAGCTCTTGTTCTATCCAACAAGCTCTATTCATCCGTTCAGTCTCTCCATTTTGTTGAGACTTGTAAGTCATCGTAAATTGTCTTTTGATGCACTCATGTAGGCAAAATGCATCAAATTCATCGTTGTTATATTCTACACCATTGTCATTCCTAAAACACTTGTCAAAATCAAGTTCGACCGGAGCTTTGAAAACTTTAAAACAACTAACTTCTTCTTGATTGGATAAACCCAACATCTACTGAAGAAATCATCAATGAATGAAACAAAGTATCTCGCTCCTTCGAGGAATAAGGCATGTGCTTGCCAAAGTATCTTGCTCGTTTCAACAGCCCTCGGACTAAACCTAAGCTCCAAAATGCTTCTACTTTTGGTAGTAGTAATGTCACACTTCGATTTGTGTTGTTTACTAGTACACAATGCTTACAAACAGGTAAAGTCACTTTTGTAAACCCTGACAGCAACTTTCATTCAGAGTGAAACTTCAATCCTCGTTCTAACATATGGAACCACTTGATGCAATAGCTAGTTCCGTCTCCCTATGTGTTTCCCCCGAAAGAACATACAGATTTTCAACATGTTATGACTTCATTACCACAAGCGCGCTTTTACAATTTTCATGATCTCATTCTCTATACAAGTCTTATACCCAATATCATCCAGTTATCCCAAGACGAGATTTTTTGTGCCCTTCATATGTCGTACCTCCCGTAAACATTTTTATTTTAATGGTACCAACCCAAGCGATTTCCAAGGCAATTCCCATAAATACAGATCATCCTGAGACTAATTCATATTGGTCGAACCATTTTCTCCGAGACGTCATGTGGCACGTCGCTTCTGAATCCATAATTCATGCATCACATAGCTTTGGCTGCCTTCCGCACCTGTTGTTTTCTGCTGAATAATATTTCACCTTATGAAATACTTGCTACATTTACTTGAGAACCCTTCTCAACATTACTTGTATACTCTTTCTTGAAGTGCTCTTTACCGATACATTTAAAGCATTAAAGATTTTTCTTCTCATTTCTTGACTTTGATCTACTATGTCTGTGACCCTCACTGAAGTCAGGTTCTATTGTGTCTGCAGATGACTAGAGCTCTTCGTCTCTACAAAATAGGGAAAGCAAATTCAATTTGCCTTTATTCACCTTCACGTGACTTTATATGTTGGCCAAATGCAATTAATGCATTTGCCAACTAGTACATTTGCCACAAGTAAATACTGATAAGTTTAGTAGTGTAAATCCTTACACGGCCTAACAGAATTATAATAGATTTATATAATTCTCCAAATTATTATTGAGCATATTTTCATCTTGCCCGGTTCTTATATTAATAATTTTTATGGGTTTTTACATGTATAATTTTTATGGGTTTTTTACGTAAAAATCACGATGCCCATTTTATTCTTCAATTCCATATTTTTATCTCAAAATGTTGCACCTTGGGCCAACAAGATATTTGTTTTCTTAAAATCTTAATGCGCCAAAAAAATTCCCATTAAAATCATAAATCTAAACAGCCCTCATAGCAAATAACGCTTTGCATATGCTAATCAATAGTAATTCCAAGTGCATAGATGGTCTGATAGATAATTCACACATAGGAGACCGCTGAAAGGAGATGATTGAACAATTTCTACCATATATATCAAACACTAGTAGAATGAATGTAAGACAATCTGTGAAGTTCCATAATAACATCTTGGGCGAAGCAAAGACAGAAATGCAAACCTTTAACAGATCATTATTCAAAGATAACAAGTAAGACTGCACTTCTTTTGGAAAACAGCAAACAACTTTTGAGGATGCTATACCCTACATAAGAAATAGAAGCATTTTTCCATCCAATCATAAACTGAATGAGAATTTTTAGAACTTCAAAACTATTGTCTTGTTTGGCACAGACATAAGATAGCTAAATAAGCTCTAACGGATAATGAAACAGAAGTCCGTGTTCTGTCTTGGAACAAGAAACCATTATAAGATTCCCCAATTTTGGCTATCTGCCCCCAGGACACCAAATTTTTCCTCCCAATGTTCAATTTGTGGTTTCTAAGACCTCAAAATCCCACAAGGAAGAGTAAAATGGACCAATACAAAATTCCACTTTGTCAATTACACATGAAGATCCGCAGTGGAAGGAGATAATTGAACAAATTCTATGTCATGCACAGCAATCCTTGATGCGTCGTATTAACATCTTACACAAGGCAAATACCCAGATATTTACCTATAACAGATCATTTTTCAAAGATAAATAAACTGCACTTCTTTGGAAAACAACAATTAACTTTTGAGAATGTTGTACCCTACATAAGAAATACAAGCCTTTTAACTATCCAATCATACATCGTATGAATATTTCAAAACTTCAAAACTGTTTCCTCTTGTTTTGGAACAATTTGTCTCTTTTGGCACAAGCATAAAATAAAGCAAACAAAGCTCCAGCAGATAAGGAAACAGAAGTCCATGGGAATGGTGGGTCCTTGAAACAAGTAAGTTGAGCTTCCAACTCTTGGGATGCATGATAAACAAGAGAGTGGATAGCATATAGATCGTGATCCGAAGACCTTTGGTAATACAAACCCATTTCATAATCAAAATGCGACAACGCCGAAATCACCTTGTCCAGCTTGTACCTGAACAAATTCCACCTCTGCAAAAATTCAGTATGACGATACTGTTTCAGAAGCTTTCTATCTCCACCATGTGCGGTAATTGATTCAAGAACATCTATTGCACTCGTTATACTGTAATTCAATGATGTCAACAAAAAATTCCTTCTAGCAGCATCTTTCTGAACAAAAGACAATGAAGATAAATCTGAGAAAGGTCCAAATGGTGTTTGGCCAACACTCCATGTGTAATCCACAAGAGTACTATTATGCCTGGGGCTCCAGACGAGGTGCGTAGGTGAGATTCCCCACATGCTCTGCAAAATAGAACCTACAATTGGTCTTTCAAGTTCCCGTGTTTTCGTAAACATGTGATGCCCGTTGCAATTATAATCGCTAACAGTATGTGTACTCTTCGTCCTTACTGCAATAACCATATCTTTAAAAGCAACAGACTGGTGATACCGGTCAAGCAACAATATTGTGTTTACTTCAAGATCAAAGATGTAAACAGGCAGAACCCTGCCAAGGTCCTCCTCAGGCAACTTGGCCACCCTCCTAAACTCATCGACCGATTCTGAAATTGTTTGATGCAGACGCTTTGAATCTAGATACTCGCTCACAATCAACGTATAGTTGTCGAACAAGTACCTAGATGTGTAAGAAGTTGTCGCCCTTGCAATTGCAAAAGAACAAATTGCACACTCGGAGAACTTCACCTCATATTTCCTAAAACTCAAAGACTGTTCACCTAGCAACAGCCCATTGTCATTAACCTTATCCATGAAAGTCCTCTCTATGGACTTCCAATCCAAACCTAAATTACTATCATCGGTATGAGAACCATGTATGTGTACAAGCTCAACCACTAATGCACTTTCAAAAGGAACTGGAATCCTCAAAGAGGGAACAAGTAGAACCTGATAAGCGCTCCAAACCAATGAAGCCAAGTCAGAGAGCAGACTCTTTTGCGATTTAGGGCGTCCATGGAGTGTCGCGAAGGGGTGAAACTCACCTTTAGGCAAAACCCCATCGCCAGACAAAGCCGGACCATAATCCACCGGTCCTGCTCCCAAATCGATCCACAAGTACCTATCTTTTCCAGTCCAAATTGATCCCAAACATTTGGTCATAGCTGGAGATGGATCACCTGAGGTATAACTGTAAGCATAGCGCTTGGATTGTGAACCCAGATGAATGATATAGATGTGGATTGAGTTAACGAGCCTCTCCTTTTCGAAGTCTTGCTTGATAATACTATCGACTACGGAGTAAGGCACTGAAGACAGCTGGGATCGGAGGGATGAGGTAGCCGAAGAAAGGTGGGAATCGAGAGCCGCGGACAGGGAGTTTGAAAGGGAGGAAGAAGATAGGAAGACTTCATGATGGAGCGAGTGGGAAATCGAGAGGTGATGGCTGGCGGCGTCGGAGGAGAATGGAGTTATCACATGAAAGAGATCGGAGGAGAGGGCGGCAGAGATGAAGGCCGAGAGGGTAGAGGGGGCGGAGTTAAAAAATGTGGGGCCCACTAAGTGGACAGTTAAGGGGACGGAGAGCTGCAGAGAGAGAAGGGAGGAGGTGGTGGCCGGATGAAAGGCGTGAGAGAGGGATTTTCTGATGGACGAAGGGAGGAGCAGGAAGGAATCGTTGATGGCTTGTGGGTCTCTGGTGGATTGCTGCGTGAGGAATGAGTCTATGCCTGAGATCGAAGCGGCGGAGGCGGCATGAGAGAGATGGTGGAGAAGAAGGAAAGCGAGAAGCGCGGCCGCGGGAAACATCTTGCGGCGGCGGAGAGGTTTCGGGCTTAAGGTGGTGGCGTGTTGACGGAAATGGAGTGGGAACGATGGTGACCGATAGATGAGTCAAAATCGTGTTACGAGACTGGCTTAAATTATTATTTTTATCGAGACTGTAATTTCTACTCTAGTAGTTACAAATTAGAATCAAATAATTATTAAACTTATATAGTTACATGGTTCGAAAATACCTCAAGATACCATGACATGCATTTAATTATGTAGTTATAAACATAAAATGATATTAGATAGAAATATTATCGGAATTATAACATATAAAATTAATGCCCCTGCATATATAACTCTAAAATAAATGATCATTTTAATACGGATAAATAAATATTGTTCACGCTCATCATGAAAATGAAAATTTTATATATCGAGGACCATGGAAGGATCCAATAGACGATTGATTATTGTGAGATAAAACAACTAGATCCGTAAATTAACACGATCCACGCATCCACAAACACCCACGAAATAATATTGACAAATATGATTTTCGGACTTCTATTTGTACTTTGTAAAAAATATTCTCTCATGGGATTTTATACTCACAAATATAAAATACAAAAATCTTTGGAGCCAACATCACCAATCTGGTTCTTCCGAATCACTTAAAGACTGAGACTGAGGATTCCAGAATTTCGAACCGGCGGAGCTTTGCTCCCACTCTTCGAGGAAACATGAAGGGTAGCAGAATTGAAGTCCCGGAGCTGTAAATGCACAGTTCATCATCACCGCTAGCAGTACAATTTGACGACCATCAACAGCCATTGCCAGACATCCAAAGCGACGGGATGGGTCGTCGAATGATGAACGGCTAAGGGAATTTGAACGTGCGCCGGTACCTACGTCCCAAACACTTACATAAGGATCATCAGGTCCACCAGTTACCGCTTTATATGCATCCATGTGCAAGTTCTTCACAGGGCCAACATGTCCGTCCAATTCAACAACTGGTTCAAATATAGTGTATCAGAAACCCACTTAGTATCCCAAAGAATTCCTCTGTCGAAAACTTGTACATAACATTTAGTTACTCATATCTAATATTAAAAGACAATTTCAAATCCAGCTGCTTAACTTGAAGCTACTGAAAAAAAAAAAAAAAAAAACCTAAAAGTCGAAACCATGCCCAGTAGCCCAAGTCCCACAGAAAGACAAAAGAAGATATAATGTATTTTTCCTTTCTAGTTAAGCACAAAAGAAACTAGAATCCGAAGATGTGAAACAAGTTAAGCTTGAATTTAGGGACCAAACAAGATTTTTTTTCACAATCAACACTCGGTACCCTCCAGTTCTACCGGTGCATAGAATGGACTTTGAGGGTATGGCTTCAAATGAATGTATTTTTGCTTGCTGGACTATTGTGAAAACTCTACGCATTGTTCTTAACTCAATTGCAATGACAGATGAACTAGAGGCGATATATAGAGTCATGACTCATGGCATTTCAAACCCACCGGTTCATCAGGCACCGAAGTCATCCCCCCACAACATGTAGCACGAAGAGAGGATGATGTTGTTTTAGCGTCGCAAACTATAACCTACCAAAAACTGACACGGCCATTCCGGAATGGGAACGGAGGCTTACGATACAAAGTTCCAGGTCATCGAGGGGGCTGTTGTGGCACGACGTGATTGTGACAGGGAACGGCGAGAAAACGACGGAACGGTCAGAAAAGATGGAAAACGGCTGCAGATGGTTTGTCTAAATACAAATTGGTCATTTTGATTAAATCACTTCAAAGGCGTTGATACTTCTTGTAGTTATAGTACTACAAATAAAAATTAATCATATGATGCAAGTAGATATGGAAATTGTGGATATACTATGGGTCATATCAATATGCTGGTAGTATGAGTAATCAATTTTATACATTTTAAAAAATTCCGCGACGTGACTGTTCCGGAAACGATAACGGAACTGGAACGGAGGCCTCCGCGACAATCTCTGTGACCGTTACCGTTAACCATGCATGTGTCACAAGATTTTTTGCTGCATCAAAAATCCTAATCTGCGGACCCTGCACAGTTCATCCACTCGAATGAAGTAAAGTTGATTAAAATAGAGATAATCAACAGAATGCAGTATAGCATTTGCATTAATTTTCTAGATTCAATTCTAGCCTAGTTGACCCACCTCCGAGCTTCCCTCTCATAGCTATCCTAAGACTTCTACAAGGTGATCTGAATCCTCCAGGTCTTGTTTTCTTGGTATGTTCTCTTGTTGTTCTTTAAGACAAGCCAGCACACATTAACTCCATTTAAATTACAGTCGGGATACCTTTCCAAAGTTTCTCTAGGCTGACATCACTTTCATGGGCTATTCACTAATTACCAATTACCATCATCGAAGGAGTAAAAGATGAAAAACATTATGGAAGCAGTACCTGTGAAAAGACAATATCATCTTGGTCAAACAAGATGTGTTGAAGAAGCTTTCCACTCACAGAGACATCAATAACTGGAGGATCAACAAATTTAAACTTCTGTAGAGAAGAATGCCTGAAAATGTATGCTTCTCTGACACTTGCTACTTCACATAATGATACAAGCAGACAAGCAAAGTACGAGGTTAATGATTACAAAGTTTTCACCTTTGATCCCTCCGTGGTTCGTATTAATAGGAAAACCCTCACCTAGTCACTCAATATTAATACTGAAACTGGAAAAGGCCTTCCGTAATTTCCAAATCAAACACTTTGTGCGATTAAGAAAACACAAACTAAACTTCGTCCAAGAAAGACATTGCTTTCTTTATGTGAGGCTCTCTGCTCACAATTAATCTTCTAATCTTAATCAGTGGGTTATTAATATAACCTAAACAAGTTTAACAATCTAATCTGGTTTATATATATAATGTACTAAAAAAAAAAATTTTCAACCAGCAGAAGCGTAAGTCAGCAGAAGCATAATAAATTCAGCTGGTAGCGTAAACATGATTCATTTACACAAATACTTCAAAGTTTACAGCGGTTACAATCTTCTAATCTTAATCAGTGGGTTATTAATATAACCTAAACAAGTTTAACAATCTAATCTGGTTTATATATATAATGTACTAAAAAAAAAAATTTTCAACCAGCAGAAGCGTAAGTCAGCAGAAGCATAATAAATTCAGCTGGTAGCGTAAACATGATTCATTTACACAAATACTTCAAAGTTTACAGCGGTTACAAACTAAGTT